>OLKM01002477.1:0-22500 GCA_900291075.1 Melanogrammus aeglefinus
CTCTCTCTCTCTCTCTCTCTCTCTCTCTCTCTCTCTCTCTCTCTCTCTCTCTCTCTCTCTAAATGTCTCCCTCGCTCTCTCCGTCTCTGAGGAGATAAATCAACAGAACAACATGGCACCTGTGAGGACGGTTTCCATAGCAGCCAGGGCTGAGGGTGCTCATCCGTGGGGCCCCTGGGGGGGCCGTCTCCTCCCGGGGGCCCGGTCGTCCACACCAGTCCCTTGTTTTGTTTCCGTCTCCCTGTCTTTGTGCAAAGTCATCCTGGCTCAGAGCAACGGGTGTCTGTGGGGCCAAGGGGCCCCGTAGTGACAAACACCCCACGCCCCGCCCCAGGGCCGGGGCCCCTGCCCCTGGGTGGGGCCCCCGTGGTTCCCGCGGCGACGGGGTGGGGGTGGGAAGCTGCCTGCGAGTCCTAGCGGAAGGGAGCGCTCTGAGGAGCGGCCGAACGATATTCCGAACAACAAGAAGCACAACGAGGAGCGGGAGCGGGTCGGAGCGCTGGGAAGAGCTGTTCTTCATTTTGCTCTTTTTCCTTTGATGTCATTTGAAGTAAATGTTTGTCAAATGTCTAAAGTCGTTTTTTTGTGAATATGAAAAAAATATAATTGTACAAAAAAAATAACAAAACTTAGAAAAATGTACGGAATTGTGAAACGCTTTCGCTTTCACGACTTATTTTACGGAGTGAAGAGATGGAGGAAGCTAACGTTGCTATTAGCAGCTTTGTGTGTGTTTGTTGATGTTTCACCTGAGGGTCCTGACGTCATGTGACCTTTGACCCCCGACGACGCAACCCCTCCCATCCGTCCAGGGTCAGGAAGCGGCCATTCACCTGTCATGTGACAACAGGTTCCAAAGGGAATTTGAAAAGTGGGAATGTTCTCACTGCAACGGAGAACCAGGAGAACTCCCAACCCCACCTCCCCCCCCAAAGGACTGATTAGCTTCTCTCTCTTTACCCGCGCTGATTAAGAGAGGGAGAGACTTCCTGACACATGACTCCGTTCAGCCAATGGGAATGCTGCCTTGCCGCTTTTCCGAGGCCGTTTCCACGCTGAACAGACACTCTGCTTATCGAACCGCTAGCCTGGGAATGCACTGTCGATTGGGAAATGAAGATTATGATTAAAGTTTTAAAAAGAAAAAAAATTGCGTGGTTTGTCCTTTGCTTTGCTATGCTACTATACTTTAGAAACTTGAGGCTAATTTAATGTTAGCCTCAAGTTATGGTAAGATGTTATACAAAATATTCTGTTTGTCAGAAAATGTATCCAAAATATTTAGTGGGCTATGTAATCATTTACATTATTATTATTATTATATTATTATTAGTTTTACTATTTTATTGTTGTTATTATTAATTAAATGTACGGTGCCAATCTCCCTATTTATATATCTGAGTTACACTTCCGTGTTAGGCTACATTGGATATTAAAGAAAATGGTGCATGTATTATGATAATACGGAGCATAATATACCGACAATGAAATTAATTAATAGACGAGCCCTTAGAACAGAAGGTGCACCATTACGGTGCGTGCAGTGAACCGGGGTGACTCAGGTGAAGCGCGCCTCTTAATGACCCTCGTCTGACGGAGAGATGGCCCACACGACGCCGCCGTGTATGTGAGCTCAGTGGAGCACCCGGAGGACAAAGCCAAGCGTTTCTGTTGGGAATCGTTCACTCTCAGTCCCCCGCCTCCCGCGCTCCGTTTCCAGGCCGGTCGTCCTCTTTCCTCCCTCTTCTTTGTCGCTGCTTTTAATAGCATCGCCGCGGAAGAGGAGAGCGGTTGCTAGGTAACTGTCTGGCGTCCCGAATACTGTTTGATTGGCGGTCACAACACTGACAGACACATCGGTGGAGTGAGTGCCTAGAGCGTGTGTGTGTGTGTGTGTGTGTGTGTGTGTGTGTGTGTGTGTGTGTGTGTGTGTGTGTGTGTGTGTGTGTGTGTGTGTGTGTGTGTGTGTGTGTGTGTGTGTGTGCGTGCGTGCGTGCGTGTGCGTGCGTGTGTGTGTGTGTGTGTGTGTGTGGCGCGCTGCGTGCGTGTGTTCTGCTATGTTCCGAGTAGTATGTTCATGTATTTTAACTGCCTCAGCAACGTGTCTTTTTATATCGCTATATTTCAACGATCAAATAGTGTGCATTAAAGTCCTCAAATAAAAAATCAACAAGATGGATTAATTCACAAAAACAGATCGGCGACATATTGCTCAACCATCTGCTGATGCCCTCATCTTTCTGTGTATGGAGGATGGAGGCCCGGGGCCTGTTTCCATGTTGCTGAAGAGTGATCAGTGCTCGGACGACATGACATCATAGGACCCTCTTCTGCCACCTAGAGGACACCTCGGATCACTGCAGCGCCCTTTGTCAGGCTGGGGAAGACGCACGTTTCGTCTTGGTGGAGCATCGCGTTCGCTGTGGTAATGTTTACTCTGCACCGCACGGAACCATAACTTTTAGCACTCAGGGCGATATTAAATCCAACTGCCCTACCCCCCAGAAAACACGCTGTGCACAGACATCATTTAATTGCTCCTCCGGTTTTTATTGTGTCTTCCAGGGTAAATGTTCATCGCATTTCATACTTTTTCCACATTAAACTCTACAGCGTCCCGAGGCGAATCCCCAGGCGGCTGTAGATCGCTGTTAACAACCAGTTGTTCCCTAAGTTTGGTCGTGGTTTTACAGGTATTGCAATAAGGAATATATACACATTACCTGGAGAGGGAGCTGTAAATAACAATGATTAATTTTCTTTCTTTAATAACAATTAATTTAATAAATACTCTGAGTGTTCCGTACCACACGAGGAGAACGAGGTTTTGGCTCATCCTTCCACCAATGGGATTGACCTCATCCCATACAAATACAAATATCGACAACCGGCCTGCACACAGAAAATCCATACGTCTCTACACTCACACACACACTCACCCACAGCAACGCACACAGTCAAGTAGAGACCGTCGCAGCCTAGAATATCTTTACAGTTAAATAGGAACATTAGCAGTAGTACATTTTCCCCAAGCAGTGGTCCGTAAGAAGCACCTCCGCTATTCTTTTCACGAAAGAAACAAAGGTCAAAGCTCGGACTCTGGTCGTCTATGGCTGGCGAGCTCATGTCTGCTCCCAACAGACCGACTCACCGCTCCTCAAAGTCCCCTCGAGTCCCAGACAGTGGCTTCAGGGAGCAGGGCTTCCAGAACCTGTGGAGGGGAGGTGGTGCTCTTCTTATCAGTAGTACATCGCACTCCTTATTGCAGACTGGACCTTCAGGACCACTGTAGTTTATTTGATGTTCTTGGTGGAGCCCTGGCTTTAGGACGGAGGGAATCTCTACCGCCGCTGGGATAACGAGCCAAGACGTCTTGTTGTCAAAATGTTTAGGATTACAAAGGGATAAAAACTGAGTAGAAGCAAGTCAAAATCTTTTTCTTTTTTTTTACGCGTACAGAAAAGTGCTCACTCCTGAAAACGTGCGCTGAACTCCTGGCCCGCACAGCAGAAGGCTGTCTTGTTCCCTTATAGGCACGCTGTCCAGGTATTGACACTGGAGAGCACACACACACACACACACACACACACACACACACACACACACACACACACACACACACACACACACACACACACACACACACACACACACACACACACAGGGCCTGGCACACCAGTACAAAGGCTCTGCCATCAGCCTAGCATTGAGAAAATAAACTCTTTTCAACTGTACAACACAAAAATTCATAACTTACACACCAGTGCTTTCGAGAGAAAAAACAAAATGGATGGCTTCCCTTTTCCTTGTCTCGGTCCTCTAGCGACGAGGGGGAATGGAAACGACACACAGCGGTGGAACACGGGGTTAGGGTTCCGCTAAAGGCAGGAACCCCCCCTCGGAGCAGAGACCCCGCGACGCGGAACGACTAAAGAGGTCTGGCAGTCAGACTGATGGAGGGCAGAGGGGCGGCCGCTGGGAGCTACTGGGACCAGTTCAGACGTCATGGGGGACTGAGGGGCCACTGGGAGCTACTGGGACCAGTTCAGACGTCATGGGGGACTGAGGGGCCACTGGGAGCTACTGGGACCAGTTCAGACGTCATGGAGGACTGAGGGGCCGCTGGGAGCTACTGGGACCAGTTCAGACGTCATGGAGGACTGAGGGGCCGCTGGGAGCTACTGGGACCAGTTCAGACGTCATGGAGGACTGAGCGGCTGCTGGGAGCTACTGGTACGACGCTACGATGGAAACGTGGAAAAAATTATGATCAAGGGCCCTCTCAGCGCGGGCCGTAGGGGGCGGAGCCTCAGGGAGACACCTCCCTCGTCCATGTGGAGGTCAAATGACGTTTGACCTCTAGGGTTTATGGCGGGAGACTCCGGTCAGAACGAACCAATACCAAGGCGGACGGACGGAGGGGTGGGAGGGGACTGGAGACGGGAACTCGTGGGGGACTCACGGAGAACTCGTGGGGACCTTGGTGCCTCTGGAGGCCGAGGTCTCAGCTGATGAAGGAGGTTTGATACGTGACGGGCGGCCGTGAACCCGGAGCAGGATGAGTGACAGGGCAGCACACCCCCCCGACGCCCTTAGTGGTTCAGTCGCAGGACCCTAATGGCCGGCTCAGACTACACGATTCTCAGACATCCCTCCAGGATTTAACATGTCACACTATACGATCCCAGAGCCAGGAAATCGGGCGTTGTCTCGTCGGAAGACCGGCCACACTACACGATTCTAGGGTGCGATGCTCTTTACTTTGTATCATTCACGTTTACAAGATATTTAGAAAATCAAAGGTTTGAACTGACGTAAATGTTTTTTTACATTTTTGTCATAAAGGTTCCGGTAGTTTTTATATCTGCTCAATGCAGCAACTCCTGACAGTAGTTGCGTTGCGAGTGACATGAGCGATGTAAATATACTGCCGCATTTCAACCAAAGTTGTCTCCATAATGTTGTTTATTTTCTCTCGTTTTCTTCATTAGCATTCTTCTTCTTGCTATTGATCGCATTCATTTTTTGTAGTAGCCTAGTTATTAGGTGCGTTTCCATCAGCTGTTTAGATGCGCATCTAGATGTATCGCATCGGAAAATGATGATGGAAACGCCGTGAT
This sequence comes from Melanogrammus aeglefinus, assembly GCA_900291075.1. Classification (NCBI taxonomy): domain Eukaryota; kingdom Metazoa; phylum Chordata; class Actinopteri; order Gadiformes; family Gadidae; genus Melanogrammus; species Melanogrammus aeglefinus. Next base: position 5,121 of record OLKM01002477.1, read on the forward strand.
TCGCATTAAAATCCCCTGATTCGCACAAAATGAAATACGCTCGCTATGGCCGAGTTTTGGTTGATTCGAATGGGATGGAAACAGCTGTATGCGAATCAAGTGTGACGTAGCGCACTTTCACCCCGACTGCTTCGACGGAACGACGGAATGTTTACAGGCTGGTTGCCATGCCAACCCGCGCAAAATCTCGCGTGACTTAGAAAACTCGCGCGAATTTGTAGTTTTCACCAAAGTCCGTTCTTTTTATGGAAAACACACATGATTCGAATTTCTTTTAATGCGCATTGCCCAGTAATGCGAATCACTTTGGATGGAAACATGGCTACTGTGTAGGCTCCTACTCAGCGTAGTGCAGTGAAGTCAGTTGGTAAACACTGAGCTCCAGCTGTTCGTAGGGTTCCCTCACGTAACTGGGGGCGTGGTTCCCTCATGATAGCTACGTCATGCGATTCCCCAAAAAATTCTGACATGCTAAACTTTTCGTCGTGGGGCTTTTGAACGTCGCAGACGAAAACATTGCAGATCGCAAGCATGTCACATTACAAGACCTCGTCTCGTCGCCGACCGGTCAAAATCGTGTACGATTCGCAAATTTGTCTGCGACGAAAGAATCGGGGCAAAATCGGGCTGAAATCGTGTAGTCTGAGCCGGCCATAAGGGGATCCCAGGCTTTAAGGGGAAGCAGGCCTTGCTTGAGGGTTGCTTAGAAAAGTGTGCTTACGGAGCGGCGTCCAGGAAGTAGACGACAGGAGACCCCCCCCCCCAGAGACCCCCCCAGAGACCCCCTCGCCCGCCTCAGATCCCCCGGCCTCCGTGGGCCCGTCTCCTAGGTGTACTGCGGTCCGAGCAGAGCGGCCGGCTCCAGCGTCCCCACCAGCGGCGCCGTGGCGTCCCGGTCCTGGCCCTCCATGTCCATGTCCATCAGGCTGGGTCTGGGGGGGGGGCCGTCCCCGGACCCCAGGGGACTGTCGCTGCCCGGCGAGGAGCTGAGGGTCCGCGAGAGGGAGCCCAGCTTCCAGGGGTCGGGCCGGACCCGGGCGGGCGTGGGGCGCGGCCGCGGCGCGAACGCCAGCGTCTTGGGCCTCTCCAGGGGGTTCGTAAGGCAGTGGGGGTCCGCGGGGGGGGCGGGGCCGGGGGCGGGGCCGGGGGGAGCCGGCGCCTTGCGCCGCTGGACCACCGGGAAGACGGTGGTGGGGTCCGGGAGGCGGGGGACGTCCGGGGCCTCGCGGGGACCTGGGGGGGAGGCAGAGGGACGGTCAGCTGAGGTCCGGCAGGGCGGTGACCCCCCCCCCCGAGTGAGGACCTACCTTTATAAGGCGGGGCGCCCGGGGGCGGGGGCATGGGCATGCTGCCGTCGGACGGCGTGCGGCGGTGGCCCAACGTCTGGGCCCGCGGCCGGATGGCGCCGTCGGACGGCGTGCGGCGGTGGCCGCGCTGGAAGGCGGCGGTGGCCGACACGTGGGTGGGCGTCAGCGACTGGTTGGGGTCCCGCTTGAAGCTCTCGGCCCGCAGGTCCAGCAGGGGGTTGAGGGCGGGGCTGGGCGGCGGCAGGGACAGCCGGACCGCGCCCCCGCCGGCGCCCAGAGGGGTGGGGGGCTCGTCGAGGTCGGAGGGCAGCAGCGAGCGGGTGGAGGTGCAGTCGGAGAGCGAGGAGAGGGACAGCAGCGTGAGGGGGGGGGAGGGGTCGGAGCCGGGCAGGGCGGGGTCGTGGTGGCGGGACAGGGAGAGCGCCAGGCCGCGGCTCGGGGGGGACGTGCTGCGGCGGAACCGCCCCGTCCGCAGGAACAGGCCGTCCTTCTTCTTCCGCTGCTCGTCACGGACCTCCTGCTCGTCCTGCAGCACCTGCAGCGCGCACACACACGCACACACGCACGCACACACACACACACACACACACACACGCACGCACACGCGCACGCGCACACGCACGCACGCACGCACACACACACACACACACACACACACACACACACACACACACACACACACACACACACACACACACACACACACACACACACACACACGCGATGGTGTTGATGGTGTGTGAGGCAGGACAGGTGTCTCTCCGCGGGGACTCGTACCTGCAGCCTCCCGCTGTGCAGCAGGTCCTGCTTGTGTTGTGAAGTGTTGTTGTGTTGTGTAGTATTGTTGTGTTGTGTAGTGTTGTTGTGTAGTGTTGTTGTGTAGTGTTGTGTAGTGTTGTAGTGTAGTGTAGTGTTGTGTAGTGTAGTTCTATGTAGTGTTGTAGTGTTGTGTAGCGTTGTGTAGTGTTGTGTTGTTGTGTAGTGTTGTTGTGTAGTGTTGTTGTGTAGTGTTGTGTTGTGTAGTGTTGTGTTGTTGTGTAGTGTTGTGTAGTGTTGTGTTGTGTTGTGTTGTTGTGTACCTGTAGTCTCCCACTGTGGACCAGTTCCTGGTTGTGTTGTGTAGTGTTGTTGTGTAGTGTTGTGTTGTTGTATAGTGTTGTGTTGTGTAGTGCTGTTGTGTTGTGTAGTGTTGTGTAGTGTTGTTGTGTAGTGTTGTTGTGTAGTGTTGTGTTGTTGTGGTAGTGTTGTGTAGTGTTGTAGTGTTGTTGTGTAGTGTTGTGTAGTGTTGTGTAGTGTTGTTGTGTAGTGTTGTGTAGTGTTGTTGTGTAGTGTTGTTGTGTAGTGTTGTGTAGTGTTGTTGTGTTGTGTAGTGTTGTGTAGTGTTGTGTAGTGTTGTGTAGTGCTGTTGTGTACCTGTAGTCTCCCGCTGTGGACCAGCTCCTGGTTGTGTTGTGTGTGTGTTGTGTAGTGTTGTTGTGTAGTGTTGTGTAGTGTTGTGTAGTGTTGTTGTGTAGTGTTGTGTAGTGTTGTTGTGTAGTGTTGTGTAGTGTTGTTGTGTAGTGTTGTGTAGTGCTGTTGTGTACCTGTAGTCTCCCGCTGTGGACCAGCTCCTGGTTGTGTTGTGTTGTGTTGTTGTGTTGTTGTGTTGTGTAGTGTAGTGTTGTGTAGTGTAGTGTTGTGTTGTAGTGTTGTGTAGTGTTGTGTTGTCTTGTTGTGTAGTGTTGTGTTGTGTTGTTGTGTAGTGTTGTGTAGTGTTGTTGTGTACCTGTAGTCTCCTGCTGTGGACCAGTTCCTGGTTGTGTAGTGTTGTGTAGTGTTGTGTTGTGTTGTTGTGTAGTGTTGTTGTGTATTGTTGTGTAGTGTTGTGTAGTGTTGTGTTGTGTAGTGTTGTTGTAGTGTTGTGTAGTGTTGTGCAGTGCTGTTGTGTACCTGTAGTCTCCCGCTGTGGACCAGCTCCTGGTTGTGTTGTGTTGTGTTGTAGTGTTGTGTAGTGTTGTGTTGTTGTGTTGTGTAGTGTTGTGTAGTGCTGTTGTGTAGTGTTGTGTGGTGTTGTTGTGTACCTGTAGTCTCCTGCTGTGGACCAGCTCCTGGTTGTGTTGTGTAGTGTTGTAGTGTTGTGTAGTGTAGTGTTGTTGTGTAGTGTTGTGTAGTGCTGTTGTGTACCTGTAGTCTCCCGCTGTGGAACTGCTCCTGGTTGTGTAGTGTTGTGTTGTGTTGTTGTGTTGTGTTGTGTAGTGTAGTGTTGTTGTGTAGTGTTGTGCAGTGCTGTTGTGTACCTGTAGTCTCCCGCTGTGGACCAGCTCCTGGTTGTGTTGTGTTGTAGTGTTGTGTTGTGTCTTGTTGTGTTGTGTTGTGTAGTGTTGTGTAGTGCTGTTGTGTAGTGTTGTGTAGTGTTGTTGTGTACCTGTAGTCTCCTGCTGTGGACCAGCTCCTGGTTGTGTTGTGTAGTGTTGTAGTGTTGTGTAGTGTTGTTGTGTTGTTGTGTAGTGTAGTGTAGTGTAGTGTAGTGTAGTGTTGTGTTGTGTTGTGTTGTTGTGTGGTGTGGTGTGGTGTGGTGTTGTGTTGTGTTGTGTTGTGTTGTGTTGTGTTGGTGTAGTGTAGTGTAGTGTAGTGTAGTGTAGTGTAGTGTTGTTGTGTAGTGTTGTTGTGTAGTGTTGTGTAGTGCTGTTGTGTAGTGTTGTGTAGTGTTGTGTAGTGCTGTTGTGTACCTGTAGTCTCCCGCTGTGGACCAGCTCCTGGTTGTGCTGTGTTGTGTTGTTGTGTTGTAGTGTAGTGTTGTGTAGTGTTGTGTAGTGTAGTGTTGTTGTGTAGTGTTGTGTAGTGCTGTTGTGTACCTGTAGTCTCCCGCTGTGGACCAGCTCCTGGTTGTGTAGTGTTGTGTTGTGTTGTTGTGTTGTGTAGTGTTGTTGTGTAGTGTTGTGTAGTGTTGTGCAGTGCTGTTGTGTACCTGTAGTCTCCCGCTGTGGACCAGCTCCTGGTTGTGTTGTGTTGTAGTGTTGTGTAGTGTTGTGTTGTGTGTTGTTGTGTTGTGTTGTGTTGTGTAGTGTTGTGTAGTGCTGTTGTGTAGTGTTGTGTAGTGTTGTTGTGTACTTGTAGTCTCCTGCTGTGGACCAGCTCCTGGTTGTGTTGTGTAGTGTTGTAGTGTTGTGTAGTGTTGTTGTGTTGTGTTGTGTTGTTGTGTAGTGTTGTGTAGTGTTGTGTAGTGATGTGTTGTCTTGTTGTGTTGTGTTGTAGTGTTGTGTAGTGTTGTGTTGTAGTGTTGTGTAGTGTTGTGTAGTGTTGTGTAGTGTAGTGTAGTGTTGTTGTGTAGTGCTGTTGTGTACCTGTAGTCTCCCGCTGTGAACCAGCTCCTGGTTGTGTTGTGTTGTGTTGTTGTGTTGTGTTGTGTTGTGTTGTGTTGTGTTGTGTTGTGTTGTGTTGGTGTAGTGTTGTGTAGTGTAGTGTAGTGTTGTTGTGTAGTGTTGTTGTGTTGTGTTGAGTAGTGTTGTGTAGTGCTGTTGTGTAGTGTAGTGTTGTGTAGTGTTGTGTAGTGCTGTTGTGTACCTGTAGTCTCCCGCTTCGGACCAGCTCCTGGTTGTGTTGTGTTGTGTTGTTGTGTTGTAGTGTAGTGTTGTGTTGTGTAGTGTTGTGTAGTGTAGTGTTGTTGTGTAGTGTTGTGTAGTGCTGTTGTGTACCTGTAGTCTCCCGCTGTGGACCAGCTCCTGGTTGTGTTGTGTAGTGTTGTTGTGTTGTTGTGTAGTGCTGTTGTGTACCTGTAGTCTCCCGCTGTGGACCATGTGTAGTGTTGTGACAGTGCTTGTTGTGTTACCTGTAGTCTCCCGCTGTGGAACCAGCTCCTGGTTGTGTGTGTTGTAGGTTGTGTAGTGTGTGTTTGTGTGTTGTTGTGTGTGTTGCTAAGGTGTTTGTGTAGTGCTGTTGAGATAGTAGTGTTCGAGTATTTGTTGTTGTATGACTGTAGTCTCCTGCTGTGGACCAGCTCCTGGTTGTGTTGAGTAGTGTTGTAGTGTTGTGTAGTGTTGTTGTGTTGTGTTGTTGTGTAGTGTTGTGTAGTGCTGTTGTGTAGTGTCTGTGTATGTTCGCTAGTTGTGTACTGGTAGTCTCCCAGCTGTGAAACCACTCCTTGGTTTAGTGTTTTGTTATGTATGTGTTTGTGTTTCGTGTTGGTGTTATGGTGAGTTGTCGTTGACTGTGGTGTAGTGTTAAGTGTAGTGTTGCATTGTGTATGTGTAGCTTTGTTGTGTAGTGTTGTGTGTTGTGTTGTGTTAGTGTTGTGTAGTGCTGTTGGTAGTTGTAGAGTGCGTGTAGTGTATGTGTAGTGCTGTTGTTGTACCTGTAGTCTCCCGCCTTCGGACAGGATAACACTGGTTGAGATCTGTGTTGTGTAGCTAGTGTCTGATAGTGTAGTGTTACGTGTTTGTGGTAGTGTTGTAAGTGTAGTTGTTGTTGTGTGTGTTGTGTAGTGCATGTTGTGTACCTGTAGTCTCCCTGGTGGAACCAGCTCTGGTTGTGTTGTGTAGTGTTGTTTGTGTTGTTGTGTAGTGCTGTTGTGTAACCTGTTAGTCTCCCGCTGTGGACCAGCACCTGTTGATGTTGTTGTGTTGTGTTGTGTAGTGTTTTTGTGTAGTGTTTGTAGTGTAGCTGTAGTGATTGGTTGTGTAGTGCTGTATTGTGTAGTTGTTGTGTAGTGTTGTTGTGTTGTGTAGTGTGTGTTGTTGTGTAGTGTAGTGTGGTATGTGTTGTGTAGTGTAGTGTATGTATAGTGTCTGTTATATGTGTGTGATATGGTTGTGATAGTGCTGTTTTGTACCTGTGTCTCCCCCTGTGGACCAGCTCCTGGTTGTGTTGTTGTGTAGTAGTTGTGTATGTTGTGTGTGTGTTGTGTGTTGTGTGAGTGCTGTTGTGTACCTGTAGTCTCCCGCTGTGACCATGCTCCCTGGTTGTGTTGTGTAGTGTTATGTAGGTGTGTGTAGTGTGTGTAGTGTGATGTAGTGCTGCGGTGTGTACCTGTAGTCTCCCGCTGTGGACCAGCCTCCTGGTTCTGTTGTGTGGTGTAGTGTTGTGAATGTTGTTGTTATGTGTTGTGTAGTGTTGTGTAGTGTAGTGTTGTGTAGTGTTGTGTAGTGCTGTTGTGTACCTGTAGTCTCCCGCTGTGGACCAGCTCCTGGTTGTGTTGTGTAGTGTTGTTGTGTTGTTGTGTAGTGTTGTGTAGTGCTGTTGTGTACCTGTAGTCTCCCGCTGTGGACCAGCTCCTGTCCCAGCCCCATGGAGGCCAGCAGGGAGGCGCAGCCCAGCAGGAGCAGGTCGCTCCTCTTCCTCTGGCTGCAGCGCCGAAGGGCCTCCTGGCAGCCTGGGGGCTCCTTCGACGCGCCGCTCTCAGGCCCCGGCCCCAGGGAGGCCCCTCCCCGCGGGAGCCTCCTCCCACGGCGGGCCGCCTCCTTCCCCCCCCTACCGCCCAGAATGCCTGCCGTTAACCTCTCACGTTGTGGGGCAGGTAGCGGGGCTGGGGGGCGGTCTCATACACTCACATGAGATTCCTACTGGGGGGAGGAAGGGGCAAGGGGAGAGAGGGAGAGGGAGGTGCGGGGGAAGAGAGAGAGAGAGACGCTAGATGAGAAGAGGGAGAGGAAGGGCGCGATGAGAGTGCCGACGAGATGAGAGAGCGAGAGAGAGAGACGAGCAGAGAGAGAGAGAGAGAGAGAGAGAGAGAGAGAGAGAGAGAGAGAGAGGGGGGAGACGAGATGACGAGAGGAGAGAGAGGGAGAGAGAGGGGAGAGAGAGAGAGAGAGAGAGAGAGAGAGAGAGAGAGAGAGAGAGAGAGAGAGAGAGAGAGAGAGAGAGAGAGAGAGAGAGTGAAGACAAGCCCCGCCCTTCCTGAACCTCCGGAACCTTCGGGAAGGTTCCGGAGGTTCGGGAAGGGCGGGGCTTGTCTTGTAATGTGGGCCTTCAGGAAGGTTCCGGAGGGATAAAGGGAGAGATATTTACTCTCCCCCCCTTGATGATATGGAGACACACCGGGGGGCCGGATCATGTACTCCAGCAACACCAGTCCCTCTGCGATACCCCCACCCTCCTTAAAAACGTGGCTAATCTGTTCCCTTCCACAAGATCCCCGCCGTCCCCCCTCCCCCATATAGAAATCAAGAGGTTTTTTATGCCTCACCCCTCTCCCCCGCTCCTCCACCAACACCAACAACACCACCACCACCACCTCCACCCCCTCCGACTCCATCTCCCCCTGTCGGTTCCCCCGGCCCCTTGTGGGCAAATTGCCTCTCAGACTTTGCTAACGGACTTTATCAGCCATTAGCTGGTTAGATTCGTTCCTCAATGGCCGCCCCACTCCTCTGCTCCGAGGTCGCAAAGATAAAAGGAGAAATAAAATTGGATTGTCCCGTCAATTGTGTTCGAACTGGAGGACACATTTGCCTTGTGGGGGGTAGGGGGGTGGATTTACTGCACTTGGAGAGGGGCCAGAGGATGCAAAGCATTGTTGCCTTTTTAAAGAGGAAGCCAGGATGTGGAGGCACTCTGTGAAAAGTCATAAAACAGTGGCCTTGGCTTCAGAGCGTCTCTCTGCTCAGAGCGGCTCTCCTTTCAGTGTGGCTCTGTTTAGAGTGCCATGTAAACCTGGCCTGAGCCAGGCTAGGACCAGAGGGCTGTGGCCCTGCGGTGGGTTTTGTGTTTGTGTATGCGTGTCTCAGACAGTCAGGCGTGTTCAGATCTGCTGTGGCTCCCTCGTCTTCCACTGTGATACCCCAGCGGTTCTTCCTCTTCATTAACGACATCATTAAATCAAACTATTTAACTTTATTTCCTTGTGCTTAACAGGAGCTAATGCTAATGTTGATTCTTAGGCTAATCAAACTGACGCAGTACAATCATGTGTTCACAGAGTGGAATCTCCCACTTTGAGTCTCCGCCTGGTGTAATCGGTCAAAAACTTTTGCGCGATTCATCCACTCTGACAAACCCCGGGAGCCGAGGCAGTCTGACGCATCACTCACCCCCACGTGGGACATAGTGCGTGACCACTGCGATGACTGGGACGTGGCTGGCGTCTGTGTGTATTTTCACCGGTCGCTGTCACTGGTGAGAATGACGAAGAGGAGAGTAAGCAAACCAAAGGATGTAGCTCACTGACTCTCCCCCCTCTGTCTCTCTCTCTCTCTGTCTCTCTCTCTCTCCGTCTCCCTCTCCCCCCTCTGTCTCTCTCTCTCTCTTCCTCGTAGTTTTTCCTATGAACTCTCTCTCTCTCTTTCTCTCACTCTCTCTCACTGTCTCTCCCTCTCTCCCTCTCCCTGTCTCTCTCTCCCTCTCCCCCCTCTGTCTCTCTCTGTCTCTCTCTCTCTTCCTCCAAGTCTTTGAACTCTCTCTCTCAATCTTTCTCTCGCTCTCTCTCGCTGTCTCTCCCTCTCTCCCTCTCCCCCGTCTCTCTCTCTCTGTCTCTCTCTCCCTCCCTCCCCCTGTCTCTCTCTCTCTCCCTTCTCTCCCTCCCTCTCGTCCTCTCTCTCTCCCTTCTCTCTCTCTCCCTTCTCTCTCTCTCCCCCCCTCCCCCCTCTCTCTCTTTCACTCGATCTCTTCCTCCCAGTTGTTCCTGCGAGCTCTCTATCCCTCTCTTGACCTCAGCAGGAACATATGAGTGTAGGCCTCCCACACACACACACGCACACACATAAACACGCACACACACACGTCACACACACACAAACACACACATGCTGTCGCTCTAGCTTACTCACACTGCAGGCTACGTGGTGGTTAACCTTCTCTGACGTTACAATCCATGCTAAAGTCATCAGCGCGAGCCGCAAAACCACCGATTCTGCGAAAGGGTTGTCTGGTCAGAATTAAATTCACATGACTTATAGGGTCTCCCATGGGGGAGACGGTTTACGTTTCCAGGGTGAGGTCGTTGAAATGGGAAACAAAGGAAGCACAAGTGAACGAAGAGGCCTGAATCTATTGGGATGAATGGTTCAAGTCACATATTTTCAGGATGTATCAAATATTCTGTAGATTGTCTAGGTCCCATTAAGTGATTCTTTCACAGAGAGATAGGATGGAAATAGACAGACAAGGTAGTTGATAAGGGAAAGGGCTGAACAAGGAGAGAGGAGAGAGAGAGAGAGAAGAGAGAGAGAGAGAGAGAGAGAGAGAGAGAGAGAGAGAGAGAGGAGGAGAGAGAGAGAGAGAGAGAGAGAGAAGAGAGAGAGAGGAGGAGGAGAGAGAGAGGAGAAAGGAGAGAGGAGAGAGAGCGAGACACTAGAGACACACACAGAACACAGACACACACCACACACACACAGAGACACACACAGAAACACAGACACACACACACACACACACACACACACACACACACACACACACACACACACACACACACACACACACACACACACACACACACACACACACACACACACACACAGATTGGTGTCTTGTTTTCCTCTGGGGAGCTGTCACACCTGTTCAGTCTGCAGGTGTCCCAGTATATTCCCTGACAGGGGTGTGGGTGTGGCACTCCACGCAAATAGCTTTTAAATGCCGAGCTTGGCTTTTATTTTACCAGGGTTGTAATCTGCATTCCGGAGCAGAGCCAGTTACGATCGATTCTCATTGAAAAACACGAAAAATAAAAAGTAAAATCTCCATATAATCCCATATATTCGCTTGTTCTTTCTCGTTCAAACGGTTCGTTTGGTCCCCCCCCTCCTCCTTCACCTCCACCTCCTCCACCTCCTCCTCCTCCCTCGCTCTCTCTCTTTTTCTCCCGTATTTGTGACACTTCCTCCCGTCTGAAGCGTGCGACAAAACAAGTCAACAGCGGCGAATCGCGCATTAGCTATTCAGTTATTCTCCCCCCTCCCCCCACATCCATCTGAATGCTTCACTGTCTGCATTTGAATATGGACCCGGGCTGTCACATGACGCTCAGGTGAGCGAAGGAGCAGGAATATACAACGCAATAACAGCGCCCTGGCAGTCGGCAGTATATCTCTCTGTGTTTTCATCCTCTCCCTCTCTCTTTTGTTTTTAATGCTAGATATAGGGCCGCGCTGTCTCTCCCCCTCACTCGCTCTGTCCCCCGCGGTGTCTCTCTCCCTAACTCTCTCTCCCCCCCGTGGTGTCTCTCCCCACCGTCAGAGGGGTTGTATTGGAGGCATCGGTCTGCACGGTGGGACAGTGATTCGCCTCCGATTGCGTTAGTGGCAGGTTTGATTTGATCCTCGGTTGAATTAGGAGTGATTGTGGCGCGAGGTGCTACCGACGCTCTTAAACCCTGATCCGTTTTATTTCCCACCTTTATGGAGTGTGGGAGTGACAGGAGACGTGTGGTTTAGTGGGTTTGCTCTCTGCTTCCTTCAGTCTTTACTTCCTTCCTTTCCTTACTTACTGCCTTCTGTACCCTTTTCCTTTCCTTCTGCTTCTGTTTCTATCCCTTTTCCTTTGTTTCTTTCCTGCCTCCTACATTCCATCCTTCCTACCTCTCCTTCTTCCTTCCATACTTCCTTCACTATTCCCTTCTTTTCTCCATTCAAGCCTTTTAAATCGTGTCCGTCCGTCTGTCTGCCTGACTGTCATGTTTATCCCCCGCACCTCCCCCGCGTCTCTAACCCAATATAATATAGCCTATATTGATTTTTATTTTTTTATTTTTTTTGGGGGGGGGGGGCATATCCGCCTCCAATTAGCCTAGACACATATAACATCATCCTCCCGCATATTCATTTGTGACTTTTACTCCCACTAATTTGCCGTAATTATTTCATTTCAGATTGATCTCGTCGTGAGATCGCAGATGGTTTGCCGTGGCGGCGCGCGCCCCCGACGATCAAAGGCAGGCCTTTTAATTGGATCCTCTTTTCAGCGCTAATTGTTCTGTCTGTTGTAAAGCGGGAGCATTTGTCTCCCCAGGTTGTGGTTTTTTGTCTCTTGGCAACTCCCGTCCTCTCATCTCCAGAGTTTGTATGGTGTTGCGTCACACTGTGGGTCACCGGGTCTCTTCAGCGACTGAGAGTGGCTGTAGCCCAAGTGCTGATCCAGTATCAGCTTAACGGGCCGACTCAAACTCACAACTTTATTCGACAACTAAATAGATATAGCCTACAATGTATGACGGCCGGGTTATATAAAAATATATATTTAAATACAATTATCCAAATACGAATGGGGAAAATAAATACAAATATATAAATATTTGCAGAAATGGGCCAATAACCTACATTTATTTATTTATTTATTTATTTATTTATTTATGTATTTGTTTATTTATACTTATTCATTATTTTGTAGGCCTATATTCAAAATGCCAACAGCCAGGTAAGTTGTGAATCCAATGCATATTTTGTGAAAGCTGCTGTTTCTTGTGACTTCTACTAAATTTACCATCACTATTTTTAACAACAGGTCCTTAAAGTCAGTCTTTAGTCTTTTCTTTAAACCCATTTTGGCCCTGATCTCTAAAACAGCACCTGCCTTGAATGTCCGTCAGTGACAAATGAACTTCTGTCCGCCGGAGCAAAGTCCTTCAGAGGCGCGACAATGGCCTGATAGCCTTTTCTCCGGCAGCTCTTGTCTCATAAAGACTCCTGCCGGCATTGTCCCGCCCACACGCCCCCTCATCCGATCTCATTGGTCCCCGTGACAGACTGATGTGAGACAGATGCAAATGAGTGTCGGCTTCGCAGATCCCCCCCCAAAACACAGACGCACACACACACACACACAAACACACACACATACACACACACACCCACACACACACACACACACACACACACACACACACACACACACACACACACACACACACACACACACACACACACACACACACACACACACACACACACACACACCACCCACAACAACGACAAACTAAAAAATTCTAAAAATGTATTAAAAAAAATGAAGAAAGGAATAAAATGTCAATACATTCAAATTCTAGTTTGTCCAAAGTTTGACCTTGGGCTCGACTCAAATCGACTGTTGGGCTCCATCCTGTCGTCTGAGAGGTTAAATAATTACCACCAAGTGACTGTTCAGTGTGAATGATATCTGACCTTTGACCTTTCCCCAGAGGAGGGGGGTTGTGGGTAAAGGCTTTTAGCTGCTGGGGGGATTAGGTGCTGGGCAGAGGAGGAGGTGGTGGGGTGGGGGAGAGGGGGTGGGGGGGATGGATTAGCTGACCAATGGGCCGGTGGCAGGAAGTGTAAAACGACCCCCCCCCCCCCCCACACTGCGGATCCCCCGTTCTGCCCAGGTCTGGACCCAAAGTGTTCCGCGCTATGCTACGGGGGCTAGTGTCCGTGGGGCTAGCGTCCGCGGGGCTATAGACTGTGGCGCGACTAGCTCATTGACTGCAAGCTAATCCCGCGGCGGAGACGTTTACATGTGCTCACGAGTCGAAAGCTATCGGCCTAATACCACCTCTCAGCCTCCCAGTCGCCACAGCTTTTATGGCTTGTCATGGGTGTGTGTGTGTGTGTGTGTGTGTGTGTGTGTGTGTGTGTGTGTGTGTGTGTGTGTGTGTGTGTGTGTGTGTGTGTGTGTGTGTGTGTGTGTGTGCATGTGTGTGTGCTATCCACACGAGTGATTTATGATTGAGAGTGCACTTGCACATGGCCTCCCATGTTTTTGTGCGTGATATTTTGGCACAAGAGGGCATTCGTCTGGACTTCTGAAGACTTGAGGATCTGAGCAAGAGAGAGATGGAAAGATAGAGAGAGAGAGAGAGAGAGAGAGAGAGAGAGAGAGAGAGAGAGAGAGAGAAGAGAGAGGGGAGAAGAGAAGAGAGAGAGAGGGAGAGAGAGAGGAGAGATGGGGAGAGAGAGAAGAGGGGGGAGGAGAGAGAGAGAGAGAGAGAGAGAGAGAGAGAGAGAGAGAGAGAGAGGGGGGGGAGAGAGAGAGAGAGAGAGAGAGAGAGAGAGAGAGAGAGGGAGAGTGGGAGAGAGAGAGAGAGAGGGGGGGAGAGCAGCTCTTCAGCTGCGGTCACAGTTGGGACCATGGTATTTTTGTTACTACTCTGGGCCCAAATCAGTGAAATCTAATAGCCCTCCCCTCCTAAGGGGACCCTGAGCAGGACTCAACAGATTAAGGACCGCTGAATGATGGCAGTTTAAAGAATAGGGCCATTACACATTCAGCCTCTCCTGGATTAGTCTTCCACAGCGATACCAGAGAACACTGGTTTTTTTGGGGGGGGCAGGGAGAGAGAGGAACAGGGGAGAGGAGTGCAGGTACAGCGCTCAATGAGTAAGAGGAACCAGCGGTTCTGGATCTGATCTCTCTCACGAGGCCTGGGGAACTTTCAACAGGGATTGTGTAAGTGTGTGTGTGTTTGGGTGTGTGTGGTTGTGCGTCTGTGGTTGCATCAAGGATACCAGAGCGCTTTTATTTTGTTGGATTGATATGCCGCACGTAAGACACTCCTATCAAGTAGGCCTACTATCCAAATAAAATGAAATGTTATAATTTAAAAAGGTTTTTAGAACGAAGCGTTTCATAACATTATGGTTAAAGTCCCTCAATACTGGTGAATAATAGATGCCAAGAATAAAATTCTGCTTGTCACATTAAACTATTATATTACATTTGGACATTGTTTACATGCATCCATTAAAATATAAATAATTGGATATGATCATTTATCCATCTATCATGCAGGCAGATGTTTGTACTCCATAAAATACCCTTTTCTTGTTCCTGCCAGCAAACGGTCGTCTTGACACGTCCTTGCGCTAATGAGGACATACGATGTGTGTGTGTGTGTGTGTGTGTGTGTGTGTGTGTGTGTGTGTGTGTGTGTGTGTGTGTGTGTGTGTGTGTGTGTGTGTGTGTGTGTGTGTGTGTGTGTGTGTGTGTGTGTGTGTATGTGTGTGTGTGCGTGCGTGTGTGTGTGCGTGTGTCAGGCCAAGCTAACAGACATAAATTACCCCGGTGTGAAGTTGGCTGGAAGCCCTTTATTGATGAATAAACCAAACAGGAAACACATATGTTCAATAATATATCTTTTAATGTTACGTTTCTTCTCCCTACATCCGTCTTCATGGTGTTTCCTCACGGCAAGCTCAAAGTGGTTTAAACAAATTACTTTAGAATTCATTAGATGGGGTCATTTAATGCAGGTATTTTAGTATAAGGAACAAGCTTAATTGGAGTAGCCTGTCTGCAAGACAGATTAGCACCGAATAAAAGAAAAACATAAAATTATGATAAAGAAAAGGATACAATTAATAGGACTCGTTTGATAGTGTTTATACTGAAACGCCTTCCTTGCCCCACCAGGTACTGAGGTCCAGCCCCCCCGACCCCCCTCCTCCTCCTGCCGAGACTCGATAGCTCCGAAGTGGATGAGATCTGGCCGGGCCTGCTCTTATCCGTCTCCCCCTCTCCCCCTCATTAATCCCGGGCTTGTCTTCCTCGCTATCGAACCACGCCAAGCGCCCGGGGTTATCGACCCGGTGCTGAGACGCAGCGGCCGTACGTGTGTTCCGCGGGCCTAACACGTCAGGGAAGACGAAGTACACGTATGCGCTAGTTTGTATAAATGAACCCGGCCTGGTGCGGTATAGCGTAGTAGAGGTGTGCGCGCACTCACACATGTGTGAATACGCGTCGCGCATACAGGCCCGCGCGTTCACGTGTGTGCATGAGAGACTATTAAAAGTGCATGCTTGGCGGGGCTTCTATATGTTACATGACGCGGGGAGCCGGCGATCTGGTGATAACACGCAGACCGGTTGACCCTCTCGCTCCCCCCGGAGAGCCGTGTCGGTATTGACCTCCGCGGTAGATTTTTCAACGTGCGGTCGGGGCTTTTTGGGGCCCGCTGTGCGGTTATTGATTGGTTATCGGCTCCTGCAGCGAACGGCCCTCGAGGTGGAGGAGGCGGGGTCTGGAGAGAGTGGAAATTCTTTATCGGAGGAAAGAAAAGAAAAACAGCACCGCTGCGTATAACACGGCTTCCTTTGTGACGAGACACAACAATGCGCCCCGGGCGTGCATTGTGCTGTTATTATTAATCCTATTATTACGACTGTAAAGGCAAGCGCTGACAGTGGCGATGGCTCACAATGGCGGCGACTGCAGAGGACAGATAGAGAGAGAGAGAGCTGGAACGGAAAGCTGAATAGCTCAGTGTGGAAACAAGAATGACAGTTAAAGTTCAGTCGTCCATTCTCTCAGTGCGTCGCCTCCATCAGGTTTATTCCAAAGAAACATCTACGTGAGCACACGAAGACCCGCCTCATTTTAAAAAAAAGCACCCCAAGGCCTTCCTCCGAGGCTCCGCCTAAACTAAAACAAAACTGCTTCCAAAACGTCTCCTGAAACGGAATCGAAACAGAGCCAAAAAACGAACCATCTCTCTCTGCGTTCTATACGCAGTGTGTCGCGGTGTGTGTGTGTGTGTGTGTGTGTGGAGTACGGTACGCACATGGGGCCATGTGTACAGGTGCCATGAGGGCCGAGACCGGGACCCTAAATGGTTAAGAGCCCCGCGTGCCAGAGAGACGGCTGGCAGGCTTTCAGCTGGCACATCCCAGGGCCCCCCACTGAATTACATTACTGTCAGCCAGCGAATTACAAACCTCCGACTGCAACACTCTTTCTATTCAAATGATTGCCTTCATTTTGACAGCAAGAAAATGAGCGCTTATGTTTTAATGGCCTCCGTGGATACGGAGGTTTTTTTTTAATTTCAAGGCCGGGGAAACAAAACGAAACGATTCTACGCCGGCACAGACTGAAACTTGAATCGGGTGTTATTTGTTAAAGTATTTAATTACTATCGTTTTTTTGTGTTGTTCTGTGTGGATAGCTGTCACTTCTTTATTTTTTAAGAATACACATTTGACAGCTATATTTAAAAGAAAATCAGACTTCTCCTTTGTATTTTGAAGTCACAGGGCACAACGAATTAAAAACATTCACAAACTGACACAAACAAGCATGCCTCAACTTCTCAGGCTACAACAAAAGAGAGCGAATCCGAAAAAAGATAGAGAGAGCGAGAGAGAAAAAAGAGAGGACGAGAAAGAGAGAGAGAGATAATTATCTCGTTTCGGGCCGGTTCTCGTTCCGCCGACGCGGGGTCTCGTTGGCAGCCATTTTGTGTCTCTCATTAGCCTCTGGGAGCTGGAGCTGGAGGTGGAGGTTCCTGTGTGCTGCATGACACTCCCATTAGAGCTGCCCAGGCCTGGGCCGGTCCCACAGATGGCCCGTCCCGCACCATTAGCTCTGCGGAGGCCAGAGAGAGACAGCCAGCCCAGTTTAGACAAGAGAGTCAACTCCAGCCTCACACACAGCTGGAACCTGTGTGTGTGTGTGTGTGTGTGTGTGTGTGTGTGTGTGTGTGTGTGTGTGTGTGTGTGTGTGTGTGTGTGTGTGTGTGTGTGTGTGCATTCCTGTGTTTGTGTGTGGGTGTGTATGTATAGATGTACATGTGCGTGCATGTGTGTGCTCAGATGTGTGCATGTGTGTGCTCAGTGTGTGTTTGTTTGTGCATTGTGAGCATGTAGGTCCCTAAATGTGTGTATGGGTGTGTATGCACAGATCTATATGTGCTTGCATGTGTGTGCTTAGATGTATTGTATGTGTGTGTGCATGGTTGTAACTCTGCATCCGTGTGTGTTTGTTTGTGCATTGCGCGCACGTAGGTCCCTTAATCTGTGTGTGGGTGTGCAGTGTACACATGTGAACATATGCATGCATATATAGTCCACAGGGGCATATTGATCTGTGTGTGTGTGTGTGTGTGTGTGTGGAAGGAGGGCATTAACCCTGGAGGGGGGGGGGGGGGGCGAGGCAGAGAGGAGGAGGGGTCCACCACAGACTGCTTCAAATGCAAATGGCTTGCAGTGGGCCGGCCCCAGAAACGTGGCCCCGTGGCACAGAGTGTATAGCGGCCCCGTTGATCCATTCAAAAGGTACACCCTCTGACCAGCAGCTGGGGGGGCAAACCGGCCCCTGAACCCTGTCAAGCCTGTCGTGAGGAAGGCCCCTTGTGCGCTGGGGTCTTTTCCCTGAGGCTAGGCGGTGATTGCGGAGAGGCAGAAAACACCATACCG
>OLKM01002477.1:27500-42416 GCA_900291075.1 Melanogrammus aeglefinus
GGCGGGGCTGGCGCTGGTGGCCTCCACAGGTATGTGTGTGTCTAACCTTCTGGAAGATACCCTGTCTGCACCTATGTGCCACGTATACAGAGGCAAGGGCTGGGGGGAGTGCTGTGATGCGGGGTTGGTTGGGAGTCCCCGACGAAAGGTTGTGGGTTCCATGCCCTCATGTCCACATCCTAGCCGGTAGGTATCCTTGAGCACACCTTGCACCCACAGCTTATTTCTCAATTCACTGGGAGTCGCTGAGCCTGGGTATACCCAGGCTGCCACGCGTGAGATTTCACTTAGTGCTGGTATACCCAGGCTGCCACGCGTGAGATTTCACTTGGCGCTGCTATTCCTGGATTCCATGGATCCGATTTTCGCCTGAGATTTAGGGAACCAATCACAGAACGGGGGAGGGACGGCGAGACGATGACGACGCCTATGCGACACACCCATCGTCTTCTTCAATAGGTCCATGCTTCTTGCTCATTGAATTTCTGTCGCTCTACATACGTCATCTGGTATGACTGATACGATTGGCTATGAGCGACGTACAGACTCATATGATGACAGACATTCGTAGCGCCCAATAAACGGCTTCGGGGCAATCGTGAACCACGCCTCAAATACAAGAAAATGAATGTGTGGTTCCCAGACCTCTTCTCAATGTAGATTGAGATGAGGTCTGGCGTTAGCCGGGCTAGGAGCCGCTCACTGCAAATATAATACAACATAAACATGTCTGCATGGAGAAGTCTCAGTTTCTCAGACGAGATTAAATCTGTTTCACTTTCAATCGCTTCAAATGAGTTTCAGGCGGTGATCTGTGGCCGCGCGTCACATGGAATGAAGCTCTACTGGGAACAACTGGACGGGCGCAACCACAACACACACGTGCTGTGGTCGGACGTTGCCATTGGCTGGCCACTGAGGCAATACTTGTTGCAATAATTGAGAAAATCGTCTTCGGAAACCCGGGAATTACTTTCACTCCAGGGGGGGGAAACATAACAGGAAGCACTGCGTGAGTCAGGTTTCCGGGGCCACTTCCTCCCAGAAGTTCGGCATTAGCGTTGTCGGACCTCTGAGATGTGTTAAGACTTGAATTGGACATTGGACGCACATCCACGTGTGTGCTTTGTGCTGCTGTTTGTGCGCGGGGCAGTGTGCGTGTGTGTGTGTGTGTGTGTGTGTGTGTGTTGCGTGTCTCTGGCTGGCCCTGCGTGACATGCAGCGGGTAGCGGAGGGTAGGGGCGCCCGGTTTATAGCCAGACACATCCGGCAGCTGCCTGTTAAGACCCTGGCATTTTAACAGTCTGGTCCCCTCGCAGCGCCCCCGCCACCCCAACCCCGACCCCCCCCCCCCCTCACACGAGCCGCTCGTTTCCTCCGTCTAGCACCCCGATCACAACAACCCCCTCACCACACACACACCACACACACACACAACACACACACACACCACCACACACACACACACACACACACACACACACACACACACACACACACACACACACACACACAGACACACACACACCCCTTTAGCCTTGGCATCCCATGCCTTGTGTTTTTATGTGTAGACATGTGTGTTTCAGTTTGTGTGTGTGTATGTTTGTGTTTGTGTGTGTGTGTGTGTGTGTGTGTGTGTGTGTGTGTGTGTGTGTGTGTGTGTGTGTGTGTGTGTGTGTGTGTGTGTGTGTGTGTGTGTGTGTGTGTGTGTGTGTCTGTGTGTGTGTCCAGAAGGTTACTGTAATGCTATGAGAGTGGTGAGGGTATCAGAAAGGGGGAGTAAATGAGTACTGTCCTCAGATGTGGGTTAATCCTTTCCCACACACACACACACACACTCACAAACACACTCACACACTCACACACACACTCACACACACACACACACACAAACACATGATGAAACACGGCAAAGACAAACAAGACAAATACGACCTAATGTGCATTTAAAGATCTGCCCTGAAGCGGTCAGGTACAACCCTCTCACTGGAGGTGTGTGTGTGTGTGTGTGTGTGTGTGTGTGTGTGTGTGTGTGTGTGTGTGTGTGTGTGTGTGTGTGTGTGTGTGTGTGTGTGTGTGTGTGTGTGTGTCCAGGTGTCAACTAGGATCCATGCTGCCCTCAGGCTACTGTGTCTCAGACCCACACACACACACACACACACACACACACACACACGCATATGCGCACACACACACACACACACTCCAAATACACACACAAACATACACACACAAACACACACTTCACACGCACACACACACACACACACACACACACACACACACACACACACACACACACACACACACACACACCACACACACACACACACACACACACACACACACACACACACACACACACACACACACACACACACACACACACACACACACACACACACACACACACACAAAAAAACACAAACACACACACACGCAGTCATGCAGAATACACAACACTGTAGCTTGGTCGTATGATGAGAAAAAGAGAGAAATGGGGGACAAAGTGAGAGCAGAAGAAAGAGAGAGAGAGAGAGAGAGAGAGAGAGAGAGAGAGAGAGAGAGAGAGAGAGAGAGAGAGAGAGAGAGAGAGAGAGAGAGAGAGAGAGAGAGAGAGAGAGAGAGAGAGAGAGAGAGAGAGAGAGAGGGCAGGGCCTTGGGTTTGATTTGCAGCAGTTTCACTTCATTAGGTCCGAGCGGGGCGTACCAACTGACAGGTCAGGAGGGACGGGGCTGAAGGCCGACGCTGAACAGCTGCACCTGGTTTCCATCGGGACCCAGGGGGCTCCGCGTCCGGATGCAGGGAGCCTCACCCCCCAAGGTTGGTGGTTTGAATCCCCCCTAGCCCACTTCCCCTTCCCCCTGTGTTCCTACATCTTTCCAAACGTTTAATGTTTGCCAATCGTCCCTGTTACCATCCATCTCTCACGCAGAGTCATTAGCGTCGTCGTCTGACGTCCACCAAATGTCCAAGCTCCGGTTCAAGCCGCACTTATTCAAAGCAATTATTCGTTAAAGGTCCCCATTAGACTGGCTTTTGTTTTTGTCTTAGCAGCGCTTGCTGAAATTGTCCCAGCATGCATCAGCCAAAGCCGGAGCATCTCACTCGCTGAGGAGCGGAGTCAACAATCTCTCTTTGCCCCGCTCACTTTTCAATCCCAGGGGTGTTAGATCAGCATTAGACACCCCCCCCCCCCCCCGCCCCCCTTCCCTGTGGGGGTGTGTCAGTCACACGTCCAACCCCGGGAGGGGACCCCGGGGCCAGGCGGCCCACAATGCACTGGGGGGATTATTATGTCTCCCGGCAGGCCCCGCGGAAGGTCTGGGGAACCCCCCTTGGGAGCCAAGAGGGGGGACCCAGGGACGGACGGACGGCTGACTAGATGGAGGGGTACAGAGATGGATGGACGGACAGACTGACGAATGGGTGACAGATGGACTAATGGGGTGGATTGATGGACGTGTACAATGATGGACATGAGCGAGCGACAACCCACAGCTTTGCACTATGTATTTACACACTGTGTTTGTATTGGACTGAATGAAATGACCTTCACCAATTCATCACATCGGCAAAAAAGATTTGATGAAGAGAAGTGAATCACTTGACCCCGAGAGCCCCCCCCCCCGTCTCCTCAAAACATGTGTTACTGAGGGGCTGGGGGGGCGATTATTGAGGGGGTACCACACTATATCGATCAGCTGGACAGCAGCCGGCAGGCTCGGACATGAAAGGGGTACGGTTCCCCGGTGTTGATTGGTCGTCTGACCGGGGTCTGAGGCAGAAGACCCCCCCCCCCCCAACCAACCAACCAACCAATGCTTCACCTCTCCCCCCTTCCCCACAACAACACCCTCCCTCCCTCCTCCACAACCCTCACCCCTGCAGGGCCACTTCCCCCTTCCCTCTCTCCCCCTCTCTCCCCCTCCCTCCCCCTCCCTCCCCCGTGAGCAGCCGCTTCAAGGCCTCAAGTCAGGCATGAAAGCGGACCGGGGGGGGGGAGTGAAGAACAAGAGAGAGGGGCGAGAGAGATAGAGAGAAAGAGAGAGAGGAGGGAGAGAGATAGGGGGGAAAGGGGGGGAGAGAGAGAGAGAGAGAGAGAGAGAGAGAGAGAGAGAGAGAGAGAGAGAGAGAGAGAGAGAGAGAGAGAGAGACGAGAGAGAGAGAGCAGAGACAGAGAGAGAGAGAGAGAGAGAGAGAGAGAGAGAGAGAGAGAGAGAGAGAGAGAGAGAGCTGCATGAGGGGGAGACAGAGGACCTGGTGAACAAATCAGCTGCCACACCGGCCCCTAATCGGTACCGCGTCGCCAATTACCCCAGAACCTCGGTGTCGCCAAGACAAGTGTTCACAAATCCAGTTTAGATTGGATCCCAAGCCCCCAGATTTACCGCTTTTGTTTTTTTTCTCCTGTGTCCCGCGATATCCGTGTCATTCCGACGGAACAGCGGCAGCAACAACAACAACCTCAAACGTGTTATTATCTCGTTTGGTTTTTTTTCGGCCGCTTCGCGTCCAGATTTGTTTCGGTTCCAGAAACACTCCAGTTATTTTACCGCGGATCTCTATCAAAACCGGCTGAAACTGGTGTTGCGTCTCGTCTCGTCTTCCCCTCTTCTTCTTGGGTGGCAGAGAGACAGGAGGAGTTCCGGTTAATGACTACACACATACTCCTTTTGCGCCGTGCGGCATACTGAGTCTATGCACGCACAACATTTGCGTCTGTGTGTCGGCTGTTATCAGGGCTTAAAATGGAGGCTCCGTTCTCTAGGACGACCCAACCCCTGAATCACCCTAACAACGCCACTCAGAGTGGAGTGTGCGCCGATGGCCGCTGAGATTAAGCCTGCGCTTTTAGGACCGATGTGAGGGAACACGGTTTCTTTTTATTCTCTTTTTTTTTTACTGCTGTTCCAGATACTTTAGAGAAAGCCATTAGGCCTCATTATGTAGACACAGAGTGCTTGGCATCATAAAATTGCTCAGCTCCCATTACTTTAATGCCCATCCCTCTTCCCTGCTCTGTTCTCCGTGCCTCTCTGTCCGATAACGTTCTAAGTCCATTTCTCCTCCCTATTATTGTTGTGACTAGACTCAATATGGACTCAATATTTCACTTTGTATTTTCGAAGGGACACGGCTTCCTATTAACTTCGGCATTCTTATTAGAGTGCCTTTAAAACAGCGCATTTCAAAACCCAATAGGTAATAAGTGGCGGGCAATGCCCCATAGCAATCAAAGTACACACACACACACACACACACGCACGCACGCACGCACGCACGCACACACACACACACACACACACACACACACATACACACAAACACACACACAAACACACAGAGACACACACAAACACACAGTCACAGACACACACACACGCACACACACACACACACACACTCACACACACACACACCACACACACACACACACACACAACACAAACTCGTACTCTTTGCAGATGACCCCTTACTGTTTCTCTCAACAAGCAGCGTGTCTGATTACAGCTCTGGAGAGAGGGAGAGGGGGAGAGTGGGGGAGAGAGAGAGAGAGAGAGAGAGAGAGAGAGAGAGAGAGAGAGAGAGAGAGAGAGAGAGAGAGAGAGAGAGAGAGAGAGAGAGAGAGAGAGAGAGAGAGAGAGAGAGAGGGAGAGAGACAGAGCAAGTCAGAGAGAGATAGAGAATAAGCGAGAGAGAGAGAGAGAATAAGCTAGAGAGAGAGATGAAGCAAGCAAGAGAGAGAGAGAGAGAGAGAGAGAGAGAGAGAGAGAGAGAGAGAGAGAGAGAGAGAGAGAGAGAGAGGAGAGAGAGAGAGAGAGAGAGAGAGAGTGAGACAGCCGGAGAGGGAGAGACAGCCAGAGAGAGATTGGGCGAGAGTGTGCTAGAGCAACAAGCCAAATCAGCCCCCTGAAGTGTTGTGTATCGGCTGGGGAAATGTATTTGTTTTCCAGCCCTTTTCTGCGCCGCTGTAATCAAAGGGAGTGCCCCCCCCCCCCCCCCCCCGACTCTGACTCCCAGCACCGCAGGCTGATGGCTAATCAACCAGCCAGACTGCTGGCCCTCCAGGGCCCTTGGCCAGCCCTCTCCATCTCCCCAGGAGAGGTGCATCCCTTCACGATGATGCAACGCGTCTCACCCCCCTGCTACCGCCGTCTCTCAGCAGCGCTCTCACCTCTCCCTCGCGAGGTGTTCTTCGGCTTACCTTTTTGGCGAGGGGATTTTGGTTATGTGATCGTCTTCGACGTGCCAAAGCACGACGCATCGCACATTGTCGACGACTTATTTGTCGTATGCAGAAGCATGCCTAACAATGAAGCGCTTTCTTGTTCTTCTTCTGATTCGGTGCTTTGCTGCTTATTGAGCTTAAGTTTTCTTATCGAAACAGGGCTTGAGAATCTCAAGAGAGGTGATAGAGTGGATTATGTTTAAATCACAGTTTCTTCCGTCTTTACTTTCAGACGTGTCCTGTCTTAAAGAACCGTGCTGTGACACAACAAGGCAAAGTCACTTTACCCCCCCCCCTCACAACCGTCGCCTCCACCTCTTTGTCTTCTAACCTTTGTGGAGAAGGGCCACAGTTCACGGGTCAGAGTTCAAAGGCTCGCGACCCCCCCGGCACTTTTGAGAGGGGCCCCTCCCACCGGCCCCCCTGGGGTGCGGGGGGGGGGGGGGGGGTGGGGGGGGGGTTTGTTTGATTAGTCAGAAGCCCTCCCCCGCTGGGCCCTTCAGCGGGGGGCCCCTCCTACCGCCGGCCTGCAGCGACACGGAAAGGCCCCCCGAGAACAGCAAGAGAAGCACTTTGAAAAACAATCACGGGTTTGACATTAATGGCCAGAATTATGTAGCAGACGCTCCATCAATGTGGGGACATGAAAAAGTGTGTTTTATGAAAATAACACATCTATTTCATGGCATTATGTACAAATGAATTCAAATGTAATCGTTATCGTTCACATAAAGACGCTGCCATCCTTTGCTCTTAGACTTAGTAAAAACTGTGTATCCCTTACACAACAAGAGCATTCAAATCATTCAGAATAAATCCTCGCAATTTTCAGATTTCAAAATTGACAAATATTACCCAGAGAGAAAGATAAACTATGGCAAGTCGAAGGAGCAAAAAACACCTGTTTAATTCAACTGCTTCAGGTTGCATTCAGTAGTTTACAGCGTCAAACGGGACAAAGAACCTCCCCAAGGGAGGTGGGCTGGCTGTGTACACACCAGATGTAATTGCCTAAAAGGTATCACGACTCATTCACATTCACTTGGACGACAACCACAACAACAACGTCGCAACAAGAACCCATTATTTTTCACTCAACTAAACTGCACCCATTGAGGGAATACACTACTTACCGAGGAATGTTATGCCTCACAACAATCATTACATTGCAGAAAAGAGAAAAAAAAAAAAAAGCATAATAATAATTCTGGCTCATCTCACGCTAAGCACGTTGACGAAGCAGGTTTCGCGAATCCTTTTCGCTCCGGTCCCTTGTGGGCGCCGGTTGTGGCTGGATTCTGGACAAATTGGCTCTTTTACTGTCGGGTTGTTTGTATTTACTGCCTGGCGGCGAACAGATGTTACTCTGGCACTTTATTTTAATGGTCTAGCCTACAGCCCCAGGGGGCCGGGTAGGTGAGCAGGAGACATTTTCAGAGGGAGCTGGCGTGGACCCTGCACTGAGACCCCGTTGGTAAAAAGAGAATACCCTGCGCAGACACGGCGGTTGGATTCAATTAGTTTTTACATGCAGGTTCCACGTGTGCCTTTGGAAGATGTTACGAGTACAGCGTTGTCAATCATGGCAGTCATAATATTTGGGCTGGGAGCCAGGTGGAGCGAAAGGGTCTCCGCAGGTACGGAGACAGAGCCAGCCTTGTTTGGTGTTTCCCCTTACCTTCTCTCTAAGGGCAATTCACCTCAATTCGATTCAAATAGCTTTATTGGCATGGGAAATATAGGTTGACATTGCCAAAGCACGTGAAGAGTAGATGAGATACAGAAATCCCTCTCTCTCCACGTTTCACTCTCTCTCTCTCTCTCCCTTTCTCCAACTCTCTCTCCGTCTCTCTCTATCCCCCCCCTCCCTCTTGCCCTGTCTCTCTGTCTCACAAAGTAACACACACACACACACACACACACACGCACGGACACACACATGTGCAGGCACGCATGCATGCACACACAAACACAAACACACGCAGGCATGCACGCATGCTCGCACGGATTCACAGACACGCACAGAAACACACGCACACACACACACACACACAGACGCACGGATGCAACCGCATACACACACACGTGCACACACGCACACACACACATGCACACACACACACACACACACACACACACACACACACACACACACACACACACACACACACACACACACACACACACTCACACACACACACACACACACACACACAATTGTGTTCATTCCCTTTCTGCTCCCACTCGCTCTGCTCTCTCTCTGCTCTCTCCATTCATTATCTCTCCTCTCCGTCTATCTCTCGCTCCAATCTCTCTCTGGCCCCCAGCTGTAGCTCATTACACCCAACAAGAGAAACCAAACCTAACCCGAACCCCAAACCCTTTTTTTCTTTGCCCCGTCACCCTGAAAGTCATCCCGCGTGACCTTGAGGGTGCACTCAGTAATTCAATTACCAACCACAGTCCATAAAGCCTGTGTTATTAACACGGTAGGAGCACGTAAAAAAGTACCGGATGAAGCGACAACGGAGTCCCGCGGGCATTCGTCGTTTCCTCACGGCTTCTAGGACTTTGTGCCCCGGTCCCGGGCCCAAATGCCCCCATCATCAACTGCTTCTGCTGGCCGGAGGGTTCTACCCGGGCAGGCTCTCTCTGAGCTCTAATCCTGTGATGGATCTGTTTTCCCCCTCTGTACGGGGCAGAAGATGAAGTGGGATTGAACTTCACGATGCAATAGTGGATCGTAAAATCTTGGATTTTCCCCTTCCTACCCTCCCTCCCTCCCTTTCTCCCTCCCTCCCACCCTCCCTTCCTCTAGCCCTCTCTCCCTCCTCCCTGCCTCCCTCTCTCCCTCCTCCCTGCCTCCCTCTCTCCCTCCTCCCTGCCTCCCTCTCTCCCTGCCTCCCTCTCTCCCTCCTCCCTGCCTACCTCTCTCCCTCCCTTCCTCTGTGCCTCCCTCCCCCCTCCCTCTCCCTCCCTCCCCTGCCTCCCTCTCTGTCTCTCGCCCCCACCGACTCCTTATCTAGCCTGTGGTCCAGAGTGTCGTTTGTGTGAGAGGGAGTGATCAGAGGTGTGGTGTGTGGGTGACCAGAGCACTCTGTTGGAGACAGGGTGGTGTGTGTGTGTGTGTGTGTGTGTGTGTGTGTGTGTGTGTGTGTGTGTGTGTGTGTGTGTGTGTGTGTGTGTGTGTGTGTGTGTGTGTGTGTGTGTGTGTGTGTGTGGGGGGGAAGCATGACCCCAATCAGAGCTGTTAGGGAAGGCTCGCCAGATGATGACCTCTGACCTTGCCCCCCCTCGCCCATCAACGCTACGCCTCACCCCTCCCCGGGTAAAGTGGGCGACCACTCTGGTTCCGGAACTCTGAGCTGTTCTTCACGCGTGCACAAACACATACACACGCAGGCACACACACGCGCTCAGACACGTCACACGCACACACAAATGTGCACTCAGACACACACACACACACACACACACACACACACACACACACACACACACACACACACACACACACACATTTACATGCCAGCACTGTCTAGTCTCATCTCTCTCTGTCTCTCTCTGTCTCTCTCTCTCTCTCTCTTCTCTCTCTCTCTCTCTCTCTCTCTCTCTCTCTCTCTCTCTCTCTCTCTCTCTCTCTCTCTCTCTCTCTGTTTTAACAAGCAGTAAATCTCTCTCTGCCACTCAGTGCCTAATCCCGCAGGCAGTCTGGTGGAGGAAAGTCGTCTGTCTGCAACACTATATGTTGTTTAGATTTCACAGAGAAGCAAAAAGGATAACCTGCCACCAGCCTGCACACACACACATACAGGACCAAGTACAGACACACACACACACAGGACCAAGCACAGACACACATACATACATGCACAGACACCCATACACACGCGCACACACACAGGAACACATTTACACACAAACAGACACACACACACACAGGACCAAGCAGACACACATACACACTCGCACACACACAGGAACACATTCACACACAAACAGACACACATACACACACACAGGTACATGATAGACACACAGACACACATACCGTACACACACACATACAGGTCCAAGCGCAAGAACATATGCACCCACACACATTCAGAGACGAACAGACACACACGCACAGGTACACAAACACACACACACATACACACACAAAGACACACACCCTCACTCACGCACACACACATACACACACACAGGCACACATACACACAAGACACGCACACATACATACACACACACAAAGACACACAGACACTGTCGGATGGCGCAGAACAAAACAATTAGCGGGCAGGAGGACAGCCCTAAAATCCCATTACAGCAAAAGTTGCTTGCGTGTGAGTGGTTTCGTGATTGTGTGTGTGTGTGTGAGCGCACAAACACATTTGCATTATTCTGGGATGGAATGAAGCGACAGCGTGCGTGCGTGTGGAGAAACCTGTCGCCTGACCTGAATAAAGAGACAAGCACAAACTCAACCCCCCCCCCACACACACACACAAAATGGAAATCAGCCGATTGATTTCCGGAGCGGGCGACTGGATATATATATTCTGAGATAGCTTTCATCCCCGGCCTGCCAGGGAACAGGGAAAAGCTCTGTAGTGTAAATAGCATGCTGCTAATCTGAAGACGCTGGGACGCCTGAAAGGCCCTCAAACAGACGAGGAGTAAAGGCTGGGGGAAACGTAATAACCAATTAGTCAAATTACCTCCCAGGGTTTGACCGAGGGGGCGGGACACCACGATGAGGTAATTCACACAATCAGCGGAAAAAGGCAGATGAGTTGATCAACATTAATGCATCTGAACCGCGCCGGTCGCGGCAAATTAAGGTAAAATAGGGCGTCTGATTGGGACGTCATGATGTGGCGTGAACTTTCTTTTTTGTTTTTTATTCTTGTTCTACTTTCAATTTCATCTTGAGGTGGTGGTTTTTCGGCGTTTTATTTGGATGTTTTCCAAAGAAGGGAGATACAAAATGTGTGACGCGCAATAGTGAAATAAAGTTGAAATTAATTGAATATAATGAATAAAACCCTGATCCCTTATCTTAGTCCTTGTGTTTCGGCCCGCCTGTCAAAACACAGCCTCCATATTGACAGGCAGGCAGGCATAAGTGACTTTGATCTTGGATGTCTGCTTTATGATTGGCTTGCAATGTCTGCATTGATTTTTATATTTTTATTTCTCAGAATTCACGCCGGGCGTTTCATCTGTGTTGTGTCAGCTCCTCCTCTGACTGGAACACTCTATCGAGGACGCGAACGGATCCTCACGCCGCTGCCTCCGTCGTGTAAATGAAAGGGCTGTGTTGCATTGCAAGGTTGAAACACACGACAGACACGCCAGACGAATGAATGGGATGCACGTAATCACTATCACAGAAACACACACGTACAGTGAGAACGCAGAAGTACAGAGAGGGAATGCGGGCATGTTGATTTGAGGATTACATTGCAAGGAAAATAGAAAAATAAAAATAATTTTTTTTATCTTGTCTGAGAAAAACATGGGCCTCAGATCTTACACCGCTGATGCAAAATAAATCGAATTTCACCAAAACAAGCATTGACTGATGAGTGAAATTTGTCAAATGACTATTAACGTTTCCATCTACTGCAGATGCATACACATCCTTGATGCTTCCACTGTGGGCGTTTGTGTGAGGTCTGCAGCCATGATACTGCAGGACTTGAATGACTCAAATGGCACCAGCCAAAGAGCTCGCAGCACAGGAGGATGTTTCTTTGTCTCCACCACTGAATGCGACATGAGATGATTGAGATGAAGCCATGCGCTGTCACCCCGGACCATGTGATTTGGTGTTCATCAAGGAGAGAATACAAATGAGGATGAAGATGTGAAGGATTAAGATCACAGACAGATCTACCATAAACCTATTTTCTTTCCATCCATTGTGTCGCTCTCTATGCCTCTGTTGATCATTTATTCTCCATTCACTTACACACACGCACTTGCCCGCACACACACACACATACCCACGTACACACAGAGGGACACTCAAGCTCACACACACACACACACACACACACACACACACACACACACACACACACACACACACACACACACACACACACACACACGCACACACAATTTCACACACAGTCACAGACACACACACACACAAGCTCACACACACACACAAGCGCACACACACACGCACACACACACTCACACACACACACACACACACACACACACACACACACACACACACACACAGTCACAGACACACGCACGCACAAGCTCACACACACACAAGCACACACAAGCGCACACACACACACACACACACACACACACACACACACACACACACACACACACACACACACACACACACACACAAAGGAGTCGTCCCTGTCTTATCCATCTTCTTTCAATCTCCTGGCGCTCTGGGCCTGTCTCTGGTAATACTCAGAACAAATGGCCTCCTCCAGGCTCCTCATGGAGCAATTTAGTTAACGATTACAAAGCTACCACACACCAGGCTAACATTTAACTAACCCCTCTTCCTCTCGCTCTCTTTAGCTCTTTATCTCCCTCCTTCTCTGCCCTCCATCTCTTTCTCCTCGGTCCCTCCCCCTCTGGTTCTCTATGTCTGTACGTTGCCCCCGCTCACTCTTTATCTACCTCTCTCTGCCTCTCTCTCTTTATCTTCACTTCATTTCCTTATACCTACTCCCTCCTTTCTTTTTCAACTCACTTCTTTCCCTCATTCTGCTTTTGAGCCGAATGAGGACAATCATTCCTTATTCTCTTTTCTCTCCTTATCTTCTTCCTTCCCTTTCTTCTTCTCTGTCTTTATCCTGTCTCTCTTTACCCTCATTCGTTCCTTCTTTCTTCCTCTCTCTCTCGTTCCTCTCTCCTCTTCCCCCTCTCTGTCGTATCTCTCTCTTTGTTGTGCTCCAGCAAGTGTGTGCGACGACCATATGCTCCAAACGCCTTAGCAAGCGACGGCGCTGGCCAGCATTACCGTCTGGGAGCCACTCCTCAGGTTAAAAGTCAGCCCCAGAACAACTGATATTTTCCGCAGCGCTAGAGCCCTTAACAAGCGTCTCCCCCCCCCCCCCCCCCCGCCCCCCGCCACCCCCTCAAGGCAGGCGGGCCCCGGGGCCAGATGGAAGGCCGGCGCTGACCACTGAGGCCGCGGTACGGCCCACACACATGGTCCTAATGATAGAGTCGGGTTACACCCACACACACTCGGCTACAGGGAACCTTACCATAGGAGGCTAACGGCGGGTGTACAGGACAGTGAGGATGTGTTATTAGGGTGCTGGGCTCGTTCAAATCAAAACATTTAGAGGATGAACGATTTATTTTGTGGAATAATAACACATTAATCATTCCGCCACAGTGTCGTGTGCGCTGTGTTGTGTTTTGTGTGGTTGCGTGTGTGTGTGGCGTTCAACATGGAGGCCGCAGGCATCTCTGATATTTTTATGACATCACGTGGAGGGAGGGAGGGAGGGAGGAGGGAGGAGAGGGAAGGAGGGAGGGAGGGGAGAGGAGGTAGGCTTGGAGGAGGGGCTTTAACCGCAGGAATGCTCGGACCGGTTATGGAAGCCAATCGAACCCCCCCCCCCCCCCCACCACGGAGGTCCTTTGAAGAGCGGCCCTCATCTCGAACTCAATGACATCACCCCTCCATCACCACCACCACCCACTGCTTAAAGGGCTCGGACGTAGGGGCGGTGGCCGGGGTGACTGCACCGCTTGTAACGTACTACTTACATATTATTAACCATGTGCACACTCACACGCACACACACACACACACACACACACACACACACACACACACACACACACACACACACACACACACACACACACACACACATAAGAGTTTAACTAATGCTCGTATATCCTGCCAATGGTTGTTTTGTTTAAAAATTACTGGTAATATTGGCCGTTGTTTTTTTCCCTACAATAGATTTTACAACTAAAGATATGAATAGACCTGCACGTGACACCGTGGGATCCAAAATGCTCCTCTTCAATCTCACTCATCATCACATCCGCATGCGACATCTGAAACCCCTTCTACCTCACCTCACCAGCACCGGCACGTCATTAATACCAACGTAAACACTCATAATGACGCCTAAACGAGCCCTATACGCACCAGCACCTGTGTCAACAGACTGCCAGTTTACTTAGCGTTAGCTTAGCTTCGGGCTATACGCGGCTACCATGCCTGTGTGTGAGGAGGGGGGGGGGGGGGGGGGGGGGGGGGGGGGGGCTACTGCGGCCTTCAGGGGCGAAGCTGGAAGGAGAGATTACATGTGACACGATATTAAGTAGCTCCCGCACTTGTTCCGTCGCCACGGTAATACGGCGAGACATCCATTTTACATGACTTCCACCGGCTGGCTGCGGCTGAGAGGTGGGCCACTTCATTTACAGCGCGGACAGATTTAATTAGTTAAAACGTCCCAAAGGTTAATTATCTGCCCCCCCCCCCCCCCTCCACGCACCCACCCACCCCCTCTTTTGCGCTCGCTCGCGCTCTCTCTCTCTCTCTCTCTCTCTCCCTCTCTCTCTCTCTCTCTCTCTCTCTCTCTCTCTCTCTCCCTCTCTCTCTCTCTCTCTCTCTCTCTCTCTCTCTCTCTCTTCTCTTCTCTCTCTCTCTCTCTCTCTC
>OLKM01002477.1:48945-51445 GCA_900291075.1 Melanogrammus aeglefinus
TTTTCCCCATCCACAGTATATCCCCATAACCCCCTCTGGCACCCCTCCCACACCCCTCTGTTACAGCATATCTCTAGCGCCGGATTACCCAGCATGCAGCAGTCCTCCCCCTTCGCCGTCGGCGGTGGCGCCCGGGCCCCTCGTCACTCAGCCGTCAGCTCCACTTCACCCTGACAGCCGCCTCCATTACCCCCCTGATCAAATCATTCCCTACCTTCGCCCCCCCCCCCCCCCCCGCACCCCTCGCGCTGCCCCTCTGCCTGCCCCGCCGCCGTCAACAACCCCGCCGCCGTCAACAACCCCGGGGAGGCCGGATCCCTGGAAACAAGCGCTCCCTAAGTCCATGTATGGTGGCTCTAATAGGGTTAGCGGCCGTTTTGTTTCATTCTCCATTTATTCACCGCAGTGAATGGAGAATGGTGGATAGGTTGTCGGTGATGACAAGGAGTAGATCTAGCTACCAAATGGATGATTGTTTCAGGAGCAAACGGTGCAGGTGTTTATGCTGGAAACTGCACGGGAAAAAAACATTTAATTTCTTGTTTTTGATTGACATCGTTCCCCACTCTCCACCTCCTGCGCGTGTGGAAAACACACCCGTGGTGAAAACATGTGCATGATGGAGGCAGCTACGTGTGGAGAATGGGTACGTGTTGAAAGCGTGTGTGTGTGTGTGTGTGTTGAAAGCGTGTGCGCGGTGAAAGCCTGAAACAGGATTGTGGGAGGTCCTGAAAGGTGTAGTTGATGGGACGCCAGCTCGTATGTTGCAGGGGGAGCCTTTAAGGAGCGTAGGTCTAACTGAACACTCATTCAACCCAACGAGACCTGACGTTCACCGAGAGCACTACGGCAGCATGGAGAGCCAATGAGAGTGTTTGGGGTTTAAGTGATTCCTGATCACTTCTACATGATGCAGCTTACTAATCATTTCAATGTGACTTGCACCACACACACACACACACACACACACACACACACACACACACACACACACACACACACACACACACACACACACACACACACACACACACACACACACACACACACACACAATGTGTAACTTCCTTATCCATTTAACTCCAGTCAGATGTTGGCTGGCCTGAGGTGAATTACGCTCTGCGTGTGTAGGTGTGTGTGTGTGTGTGTGTGTGTGTGTGTGTGTGTGTGTGTGTGTGTGTGTGTGTGTGTGTGTGTGCCTGCCTGCGTGCGTGCCGTGCGTGCCTGCCTGCCTGCCTGCCTGCCTGCCTGCCTGCCTGCCTGCGTGCGTGCGTGCGTGCGTAGCGTGTGTGTGTGTGTGTGTGTGTGTCTGTGTGTCTGTGTACACGGGAATGTGGGCAAGCGTGTGTTTGTGTGTGTGAGTGTGTTGGTGGGTGCATGTGCATATGGGCGTGGAGATGTGTATGTATTTCTGTATGTGCGTGTGCGTTGCGTCTGTGCATGCATGCGCGAGTGCATGTGTGTGTGTGTGTGTGTGTGTCTGCGTGCCTCTTGATGATATGAAGATGTTAAAGTATGGCCAGAGTGACAGTGTTATTATTATGTGTTTACATCTTTCCCCATATAGACAATCAAACCCATGGCTCATAATGTCAGATATGATCGCTCATGATCATGTTACAACGGTAGATAACACAGCACTGGCTTTGCTCGGCTCTTTCCCAGAAATTGCTTCTAAATTCCTTCACAAACAATGAAGAGCACTGGAGCTCGACTGGAACTGCTTCTGAGTGAGAGTGAAGCCTCTGTATTGATCTTCTGACCACCATTAAGCAGAGAGGAGCAACAATGTTAAGTGTTTGTGGGTCTTAGACGTGGGGAAAAGAAAACCTTGCTAATTGATGTTCCCAATACAAGCTATGATATAATAAATAACTTACATTGGATAATATTTTATTCAGCCCAGAAGAGGATGTTAATAAACAATGCCTGTGAGGCAACCGTTGATTGCACGCAGACATACACACGCACGCACGCACGCACGCACGCGCACGCACGCACGCACGCACGCACGCACGCACGCACGCACGCACGCACACACACACACCACACACACACACACACACACACACACACACACACACACACACACACAAATACATATACACACAGGTGTAAATAGAGTAAAGGTAAATTGAATAAATAAATATATATACATACACAAATACCCATGCATGCACAAAGGGGCGGGGCTAAACCGAGAGTGGGCCTGTGGCTATGGCAACAGGTACGTGGTAATAAATGGGTTGTGATTTTATAGGAGCCAGGAGCAGAACTCTCTCTCCTCTCTCAGGATGGGCTACCCATTAGGCTGGTTCTGGCCTCGCTGACAGCAGCCTTACACACACACACACACACACACACACACACACACACACACACACACACACACACACACACACACACACACACACACACACACACACACACACACACACACACACACACACACACACACACACACACACACACAACACACACACACACACACACACACACA
>OLKM01002477.1:56445-57649 GCA_900291075.1 Melanogrammus aeglefinus
ACTACACAGAGTTTGCGGTCTTTGATAGCTGATCCCTACATCTGTGTTTATTCAGCACCTTGTCCGCCCTGCTCAGAGTGATCTAGGAGCCCTCTCTCTCTCCCTCTATCTCACCCTCCCCCCCTTCTCTCTCTCTCTCTCTCTCTCTCTCTCTTTCTCTCTATCTCGCTCTCCCTCCCCCCCCCCCCCCCTCTCTCTCTCTCTCTCTCTCTCTCTCTCTCTCTCTCTCTCTCTCTCTCTCTCTCTCTCTCTCTCTCTCTCTCTCTCTCTCTCTCTCTCTCTCTCTGTGTGTGTGTGTGTGTGTGTGTGTGTGTGTGTGTGTGTGTGTGTGTGTGTGTGTGTGTGTGTGTGTGTGTGTGTGTGTGTGTGTGTGTGTGTGTGCCAGGAGCCTGTCCAAACAGTAATCCAGTCCTGGGTTCAAGTGTGTTATTAGGAGTCTCTTTACGAGGCCAGGCAGTGATCGCTGCTGTTGGCCTTCACCGGGGGGATACGCGAGCTGGCGATGGAGTCTGTTTCTCGGTGGTTCTCTCTCCGGACTCAGCATGAGACCTTCTGTGGGGGGTGGTGAAGGTCACTCACTCAAGGAGGGAACACATCTGGGACCTCTTGTGAGCACGAGGACCTCTTGTGAGCACGGGGATCCTGCATGGCCTCGTCTGAATTCCATCACAAAAAATACAATGTTCACATGATATAATACATATTATAATATTATTTATGATATGCTTTATATGCATTGTTGATGGATGGATTAATTGATTGATTTTATGACATGAGGGAAGAAAAACTGGAGGAAGAAAGAGCAAACATGAAACCAGGGCCGTCACCACCACCCTTAACCTCTGCTGTTCTTGTTACGTAGCCATCCAATAATTGTCATGGCGACAGGCTTTTATCGTCCCCACGGGGTGGGGGGTGGGTCGTTAAAAAGTTCCAACCTTAAATCAAGATCGATCTATATACGATGAGAGAGAGAGAGAGAGAGAGAGAGAGAGAGAGAGAGAGAGAGAGAGAGGGAGAGAGAGAGAGAGAGAGAGAGAGAGAGAGAGAGAGAGAGAGAGGAAGGAGAGAGAGAGAGAGAGAGAGAGAGAGAGAGAGAGAGAGAGAGAGAGAGAGAGAGAGAGAGAGAGAGAGAGAGAGAGAGAGAGAGAGAGAGAGAGAGAGAGACAGACAGAGAGAGAAGAGAAGAGAGAGGAGAGAGCAG
>OLKM01002478.1:0-17500 GCA_900291075.1 Melanogrammus aeglefinus
GAGAGAGAGAGCGAGAGAGAGAGAGAGAGAGGAGACGAGAGAGAGAGAGAGAGAGAGAGAGAGCAGAGAGAGAGAGAGATAGAGAGACGAAGAGAGAGAGAGATAGAAGGGACTGAGAGAGAGAGAGAGAGAGAGAGAGAGAGAGAGAGAGAGAGAGAGAGAGAGAGAGAGAGAGAGAGAAAGAGACAGAGAGAGAGAGAGAAGAGAGAGAGAGAGAGAGAGAGAGAGAGAGAGAGAGAGAGAGAGAGAGAGAGAGAGAGAGAGAGAGAGAGAGAGATGAGCTCTGAGAGCAGCTGCACTAGCATCTCTATCTTCAGCAAGCTCACACATCAACAGAGATCATAAGAACATTGAGTCCAGCTGGGAAGCTAGCCAGCCCACTAGTTATTCAAGCTAGCTGGGAAGCTAGCCAGCTTACTAGTATAGAAGCCAGGAGGCCAGGAGCTACCTAGTTATTCAAGGAAGCCGGGAGGCCAGCAGCTAACTAGCTAGGAAGCTAGGGTGGCTAACTAATTATTGAGGCTAGCTGGGAAACCAGCCGGCTAACTAGTTATTGAATTATTACTCTGGCAATCAATAGCAGAAATGTCAATAAACATATGCGTAAATTGATTTCACCTGGTTATTATCATATAAAACAGCCTGCTAAGTATGCAACTAATTATCCTTGACACAGTCCAATATGGAAAAGGCAATATTCACGCGGTGACATTTACAGACTGATTAGGCTTCTGGCAGCAGCCCCACGGGAGAGCAACATGTCTGAACATCAGTAGCGCTACGGCCTGGTTGTCAGTCACATGTTATAATAAAGTTATGTAGCGGCTGATTGTTTATAAAAAACCTGAAGGCCAATCATCAGCTGTAACCATGACTCCAGCCTTTAATCAACCGGTCGGGAGACAACGTAGGCTCAGAGGTCGTATCGGAACTACTTCCTGTTTAGAATTGAATCTTTGTTGCCACCTCACAAAATAGGCTTCATTAAGGGTTTTCAAAGTCCACAGAAAACTCAAGAATTCCATTCAGCAGACGCTGTTATCCAGGCGACTTACAATAAGAAAATTTGTCAGAAGAAAGAGAAACGACAATATAAGTACAGTAACCCTAAAAATCACTAGGTTAACCCATTCCCCATATACAACAAAGATAGCTAGGGTTAGATGCTACACAATGCTAAGTACTAGTCTATTTTTAACTGCCAGGATTTAAAATACAATAATTGCATAAGAGGGTTCAGGGGGTAGACCATGCAGAGTCCAGGTGAACTCGGAACAAGTGAGTCTTGAGTCTTTT
The DNA here is from genome assembly GCA_900291075.1 of Melanogrammus aeglefinus. NCBI lineage: Eukaryota > Metazoa > Chordata > Actinopteri > Gadiformes > Gadidae > Melanogrammus > Melanogrammus aeglefinus. The sequence continues at coordinate 1,297 of OLKM01002478.1, forward strand.
GCGGAAGCCGGTGAGTGATAATAAATCCCAAACGTAAATAAAATCACAATGAAAGGACTCACAGTGCCACCGCTCCACAGCGAACCCTTTCACACAAAGTACAAAAGTTGGTAATTTCCAACCAGTTAGCGTACGAAGAGTATACCTCGCTTAGCATTTCGATCTGAGGGAAGTGCCTTGGCTAACTGCTACCTAGCTTATTACTGGGATCTGTTATGAGCAATATTATAACTACATATACAATAATATATGTAGTCTACCTGCCTAATGCTACTGCATGTTAGCACTTAGCATGTTGCCCTGTTGCTACTGCATGTTAGCACTTAGCCTTGCTGCTAGTTGAGGTTAGCTTGTGGCCATGTTGCTACTGCATGCTAGCACTTCCATGACTACGTCAAAACAAAAGACATCATTGGAGCAGACCCGGTTGGAGGTCCTATTCCCTCTCCCCCTTTCTCTCCTGTCTCCATCTCTCTGACTCTCTTTTCCTCCCTCCCTCCCTCTCCACCTCGCTCACTCTCCCTCTCTCTCTCCCTCCCTCTCTCTGAATCCCTCTTTCTCCCTCTCTCTCTCTGAATCCCTCTCTCCCTCTCTCTGAATTCCTCTCTCTCCCTCCCTAAATCCCTCTCTTCCTCTCGCTGTTGCTCCCTCTCCATCTTGCTCTTCCTCTGAATTCCTCTCTCTCCCTCCCTCACCCTTTCCATCCCTCTCCATCCCTCTCTCTCTCTCTCTCTCTCTCTCTCTCTCTCTCTCTCTCTCTCTCTCTCTCTCTCTCTCTCTCTCTCTCTCTCTCTCTCTCTCTCTCTCTCTCTCTCTCTCTCTCTCTCTCTCTCTCTCTCTGTCTCCCCCCCTCTCCCCCGGATGCGGTGGCTAGGTCCCGTCTCCATGCGTTGCTAAGCAGCTTCTAAGTAGGTCCCAGTCGTCAGTGATCCGGGATCCTGGTCGTATCACAACAGATTACCTCTAATCGGAGCTGTAATCTAACCTTTATCCCCCGCTATCTGCACCTGAACACTGCGCCGCCACACAGTCAATCGCCTGATTCACAATGACACTCATCTCTAATTATCGGGATTAAGAAAAACACTTTTGAGTAATTATTCTCCCGTTGGATAAACATTAGGCTTCATGTGCTTATCGCAGCGTTGGCCCAACAGGAGCAGCAAGGTGATGGGGCTTAGAGGACTTCCAGCTGCTGGGAGACCGCGGCGGCGGCGGCGCAGCTAACCAGTGGCTCTGTATTCAGAGCACACTCCGCCCCGCTGAACACGTGAAACCACAGAGCTCTGACCACAGCGTAGCGGTGGAGCGCACCCAGGGCTAACACAGGCTAACCTCTGGTAGCACCAGGACAGCAGGCTAACCTCTCGTAGCAGCAGCGCTAAGTGCTAACCTCTGGTAGTAGCAGGGCAGCAGGCTAACCTCCGATAGCAGCAGAGCTAAGTGCTAGCCTGTAGTAGCAGCAGGGCTTAGTGCTAGCCTCTAAAGGCAGCAGGGCTAAATCCTAAACTTCAAAAGCAGCAGGGCTATATGCTAAGCGTTACTTGAGGGCTACATGCTAGCCTCTGGTAGCAGCAGGGCTAAGTGCTAACCTCTGGTAGCATCAGGGCTAAATGCTAACCTCTGGTAGCAGCAGGGCTAAGGGCTAACCTCTGGTAGCAGCAGGGCTACATGCTAACCTGCAGTGGCGCTAAATGCTAACCTGCATTAGCAGCGGTGCTAAATGCTAACCTGCAGTGGCAGCGGTGCTAAATGCTAACCTGCAGTAGCAGCAGGGCTACGAGCTAACCAACAGTGCAGCCCCTTTAATATCACATTATATTATTCAATCAGAGCAGAGACACTCTGGATCACATCAGGGCAGTCTGACCTCCGACCCCTGCCTGCCAGCAATTTGAAGGAGATGACATCGCCATGGTCACACATGTACACACACAGACACACAGACAAACACTCACACACATACACACACACACACACACACACACACACACACACACATACACACACTCGAAGATGTACAATCGCACACACTTGCAGATGCACACACAAACACTAGCGCGCACACAAACAGACACACACAAACAGACACACACAGACACACACACACTTGTGCCGCGCACACACACACTAGCACGCACACACACACAAACACACTAGTGCACACACACACACACACACCCTCTCTCCTCTACTCTCCTTCACCTCAATATCTCAGACTTCAAAAAGACAAACGTGAATAAAAGCTGTTCAGTGAAATACCAACGAGATGAGCAGCACATTAACACCGTGTCAACTACATTAGAGGTTAGATTACACACTCCACACACTCACATACACTCACAACCACACACTCACACACCCACAACCACACACTCACAGCCAAACAAAAATACACACGGACATTCACACACGCACGCACTCACACACACACAAACACACACGCTCAGACACATTCACATTCACGTACACAAACACACACACACACACCGACACACACTCACATCTTCTCACTGGCTCACTCACAGAGTTCAGTAGCAGAATGTGCTGAAGAAGGCAGTATTGACCAGGTATCCATGTGATCAATGCAGCAGATGTGATCAATAAGAGGTATTGACGGGTGGTTTGGGCGCCCAGCGAGCAGAACGACTCTCTGCTTGAGATCCATGGAGGAGCTAATTTTGCAACACGGATCCAGGAAATTACATTTCTGTTTTTCTGAACTCTGCATGGTCTGCGTGACGTGTGGTCAAAACACCCCGCCCCCCCCCCCCCCCCCCCCGGCCGAACCCAGAACCAGATGGAGCTTTGATGTGGACCAAGCCCTCTGGATCAGATCTGCACCCTCCCCCTTCCCCCCCCCCCCTGGGAGCGGACCCCCATCCCCCCCCCACCCACCCCCCCCCCCCCTGGGAGCCTCCGCTCCATAATGGACTCTTTATGAAGATCACTAACTTTAACAGTTCAGAATCCCATCCGTCAGAGGTCCGTTCCCCCCCCCCCCCGTCTCCCACCGCGGGACACCGTCCCGTACAAGACCCCCTCCCAGACTGCCCCCCCCCCCCTCCACCTCCCTTCGCTGTCCCGTGTTAATGTGTCAATGCTGGAGTTTGATGTATTTTATATCACGGGTCAAGAGACATCTGTGGCGAATAAAGAGCAAAGAGAGAGAGCGAGCAAGGCTAGGCCGCTGACCCCAGCCTGACCCCGTGTCTGCGTGACAAGGGGCTGTGTAAACTGCACTTACGCTCCTAAGCAGCCCTCAGCCCACAGCGCCCGCTGTTTCTCCAACTAATCAAGTCCAGCGAGAGAAAACACGGCGCAGAGTTCAACCCCAGCCCGTGAGAAGCCAGAGAAAACACCTCGGAACAAACATCTCTCTGAAGACCAGGGACCGGGAGGGCTGGGAGCTGGTCTGGCGTCTGCTGGTCTGAGGACTGTTGGTCTCTGGTCTCTAGGTCTGGGGTCTCCAGGTCTCCTGGTCTTAGGTCTGGGATCTCCAGGTCCCCTGGTCTTAGGTCTGGGGTCTCCTGGGTTTGCTCAAAAATGTCTGAAGCTGAAGACGATGTCAGGACTCTTTAGCCCTCATATTGTTCAACACCAACATGTTAAAGACCTACATTCAACTCTGACATGTTTAACTCCACCATGTTCAACTCTGACATGTTTAACTCCACCACGGTAAACCCCAACATGTTAAAGACCTGGATGTGGACGTCCCGAGCTCTTTGAGGGTCTGCGTCTTCGCGTCCTGCTCAGCGTCCTGGCTTCCTGGTGTACTGGCCCCCTGGTGTCCTGATGTCCTGGCGTCCTGCTGGGCAGCGCACGGCCCGCGTCCCGCTGACCTTTGATGGCAGTCTGCCCCGCCCTGCTCGGCGCGGCGTGGTTCTGGCGGCTCCCTTAATCCCGCGGTGGTGCAAGGCGCGTCCGGCCTCATCGATCCCGCCGTTATTTGTGGAGAGAGAGGATCAGATTTATAATTAAAAAACTAAACATTCACACGGCTGTGCCAGCGCTGCTCGCGGGTGATTGGCCGTCAGAAGATGAAAGGTCAGAGGGTAGCGCTGTGAGTGACAGGCCGGTCTGTAGAGATGATGGCTCCTCGACGGTATGAGGCTCAGATTAGTGTCTGATTGGTAATCAATTTGGACGGCGTGAGAGTGGGGCCACTCAGGGCTTTATTAGGACGGGCTCTCTGGCGTGAGGCCCTCCACACGGCCACGTGTGCGCGTGGCCGCCATCCATCACTGTCGCCCACGACGACGTGGCTCGGGTTTCTGCTGGGAGACATCATCGTCTCTTTGATGGCCGGCGGGGACATGATGTCATCATCAAAGCTAGCAGCTAGCCGGCTAGCGCTCCAGATGGCGTCTCACGCGCCCACACAGTGAGCTGAGGAGAGGAGGTGGAGGAGGAGGAGGAGGAGAAGGAGGTGGAAGAGAATGAGAAGGAGGAGGAGGTGGAGGAGAAGGAGGGGGAGGAGGTGTGAGGAGGAGGAGGAGGAGGAGGAGGAGGAGGAGGAGGAGAAGGAGGAGAAGTAGGAGGAGGTGGAGGAAATGAGGAGGAGGTGGAGGAGAAGGAGGATGAGGAGGAGGTGGAGGAGAAGAAGGAGGTGGAGAATAAGGAGGAGGAGGTGGAGGAGGATAAGGAGGAGAAGGAAGAGGAGGAGGGTTGAGACGCCTCCTCTGTCCTCCGGCGACGTGCGGCAAAACGACAGGAACACGCCGCAGACGATGGATGAATCACGTCTGTCCGTCAGCACGTCTGACGGGTCGGATGAACCAGGAACAGATGTTAGGGGGGGGGAGCAGATGTGGAGCCACTCACACCACATATACTGTGTCTGCACAGACACACACACACACACACACACACACACACACACACACACACACACACACACACACACACTGCAGACACACACACACCACATACACACACACAGCACACGACACACACACACACACACACACACACACACACACACACACACACACACACACACACACACACACACACACACATACACACATACATACATACATACATACATACATACATACATACATACATACATACATACATACATACATACATACACAACAGTAGTGTGTGTCGGTTGGGGTAATGGAGGTATAGGGTGGGGGGGGATGTAAATGTGGGGTGGAGGTGATGGAGCTTTGGGGTAGGGGTGATGGAGGTGTAGGGTGGAGGTGGGGTGATGGAGGTGTAGGGTGGAGGTGGGGGGATGGAAGTGTAGGGTGGGAGTGATTGAGTTGTACGGTAGGGCTGATGGAGGTGTATGATCAAACCGATCGGAACCTCACCGAACCACTTCCTCACCCTCAGGACCTGAGGACCTAGGGGAAGACAGTCTGCTGATGTCGAGCACGACTGACAGCGACTGAGAACCCGAGGGAGGCCAGTCTGAGACGTGTAGCACAACTCAGGCGAGCGTTTTATGGGTCCTATAACTCAGGGGGCGTGGCCTGGGAGGGGGGAGGGGGGTCCCGGAGGGCTGCTCATCTGGAGGGGGGGGCGGGGGGGGGGGGTGGTTATCGACCCGGGGACAATTGAGCGAAGACGGATGGGAGGGAGGTATAAATCTGCCTGATGGCCGCCGCCCGTTCCTCCGCGGCCCCCAGTGCATGCTGGGCCGTTTTATGAAGCAATAACAGTTTGTACGTCTCATAGGAAGTGGACGGATGGCTGCCGCCCGCCCGGCCGTGACCGACCCCCGGGATCGAACCCGGACGCTTTATGGGGCATCGCCCTGGTCGCCAGTTAACGTCTCTGATTCTGCATACTAATGAGGGACGGGAGACCGATGACATCACAGTTGGTGGGGGGGGGGGGGGACATGAGGAGAGGGTCTCCACGGGACTGGGGGTCCGGACCAGGAAAGGGACCAGGAGGAGGACCAGCACCAGGGGGTCGAGACCGGGACGAGACCGAACCGGGGACCAGGGGTCCGAACCAAGACCAGACCAGACTGGTACCAGGACCAGGGGGTCCAAACCAGGCCAGGACCAGGGGGTCCAGAAGAGGACCAGACCGGACCAGGACCGGCCCCCGGCAGACAACAGCCGTCTTCAGCCAGCTCCAGCGGGCTCGGTTTCCCCCTTTCTGAACAGAACGGGGTGTTATGCAGACGATGTCATTATGAGTCGATGTGACAGACGCTACCCCGCCCGTAACCTTGGAGACCGGGAGGAAATGAAAGGATTAGCGGAAAGGGGACGCTGGCGGCGGCGGTAAATGAGTCGTGGGGCGGCGCGCCCCGACACCGCCCGAATGACATTTCACACGTGATTTGCATTCGATTTGACTCTAAATGACACGACCATATTAGGACGGGAGCGGAGCGACGACTTAATCAGGGAGAGGAAGAGATGTGTCTGTCTAGAGGGGGAGGAGGGGGAGGCAGGGGGTGAGACAGGGGGAGACACGCCCGGGTCTTAACTCGGATCACATGTTAATGTGTCCGGCGCAGAACATACCGTCACCTGATTAAAGCGCCGCTGTAGAACACGCTAAGTTAACGTGAGGGCAGAGAACACAGACGCCCTGATCACATGACATATGAGCCCGGCGGGGCCTGTTGCTAAGGAGACGGGGGTAATGTCACCGCAAGCATGGCTGTCATCAGGGGACAGTACCATCTGGAACGTCAGCAGGAACCTCCAGGAACCTCCAGGAACAGAAACTCCAGGAACATGAGCAGGAACCTCCAGGAAAAGAACCTCCAGGAATGTGAGCAGGAACCTCCAGGAACAGAACCTCCAGGAACGTCAGCAGGAACCTCCAGGAACAGAACCTCCAGGAACAGAACCTCCAGGAACGTCAGCAGGAACCTCCAGGAACAGAACCTCCAGGAACAGAACCTCCAGGAACGACTCCATGCCCGGGTTCGGAGAGGCCCTGTCGAGAATCAGGTCCACGGATCAACCAACAGATCCAACAAATGATGTATAATCTGATGTTGCCTTCACATCATATGACCAATGAGGCTGCCCCCCCCCCCCCCCCACATCCTCAAGCCTGGACATGGTGTGTGGACCTGGACCCTGGACCCTGGTCCCTGGTCAGTGGTCACCTGACCTGCGTTGGACCTCACAGCAGGGAGCTGCAGAGTCTGTACAGAAATGTTGCTTTAGCGTTTCACTTCTGGTCGATTCTCTCCACTGTCTGAGAATGACACCGATCAGGGAAATGTGAACCTGTGATCAAGTGATCATGTGATCCTGTGATCAAGTGAACCTGTGATCCTGTGATCAAGTGATCCTGTGATCATGTGATCATGTGATCATGTAATCCTGTGATCCTGTGATCAAGTGATCATGTGATCCTGTATTCAAGGGATCCTGTGATCCTGTGACCATGTGATCATGTGATCTGCGGTGCTGTCCTCATAAGTGAAGCAGTGATGAGGCGTGTGGACCAGGCAGTTGTGGCGGTGGGGGGTGGTCCCCGGGGCCTCACTGTTGTGTCGGGGTCCTCGGAGAGAGAGAAACAATCATGTCTGCAGACGACGCCCAGACTGCTGATAGGAGTGTTTTCCCTCTGCCGGGGAGATGGCTTGTTTACCCAGAATCCAGCGGGGCGGTGTGATTGCCATCCTGCCGTAATGTGCGGGATGAGGAGGATCGATAGCCATCTGCGACGCCGCTGAAGGCGTCTCATTCACTGGGAAAACCATTTACTGCTACTTAGCTCCACTTTAGCTGGTTTCACCGGTGCGGCGGCAGTTGACGCTAGCTTCACACTAGCTGGATGCTAGCTGGATGCTAGCTAACTGATAGCTTGATGCTAGCTGGCTGATAGCTTGATGCTAGTTGGCTTATAGCTTGATGCTAGCTGAATGCTAGCTGGATGCTTGCTTGGTGCTAGTAGGCTGCTAGTGGTTAGCTGAATACTAGCTGGTCTCTAGCTTGATGCTATCTGGTCTCTAGTTTACTGCTATCTGGATACTAGCTGGTCGCTAGTTAGCGGCTAGCCCCTAGCAGGTGGATGCTAGTTAGCGGCTATCCCCTAGCAGGTGGATGCTAGTTAGCAGCTAGCCCCTAGCAGGTGGATGGTAGCTAACTGTAGCCCCTCCTGCTGTAGGTGCGGTGGCGCTGTGACCTTGCGGACCAGAGGACGTGTGATCCCTCCCAGCTTTACGCTCTCAGACAAACAATGATTGGAGCGGCGGAGACAGCGGTGGGTCAGCGGGTCGCGCTAAACACATCACTTTACTGTGATTCTCTTTCTCTATTTATTCTCTCTATTCTCTTTATTCAGTCTGATGCCACTCACTGGCCCTCTGGTGTGTGTGTGTGTGTGTGTGTGTGCATGTGTGTGCGTGTGTGTGTGTGTGTGTGTGTGTGTGTGTGTGTGTGTGTGTGTGTGTGTGTGTGTGTGTGTGTGTGTGTGTGTGTGTGTGTGTGTGTGTGGGTATTTTTGTGTATCTTTCTCTGCTTGTTTCTTTATCCTTGTATTTATTTATTTGTGTGTGTGTGTGTGTGTGTGTGTGTGTGTGTGTGTGTGTGTGTGTGTGTGTGTGTGTGTGTGTGTGTGTGTGTGTGTGTGTGTGTGTGTGTGTGTGTGTGTGTGTGTGTGTGTGTGTGTGTTTGTGTCCAGAAAGTAACATAACACAAAGACATTCAAAGTAGGCTTACGTATCAGTGTGTAGTGACAGTAGGCCTGCTGTGATTGTGTACAGTAGGCCTGCTGTGATTGTGTCAGGCCTGCTGTTTGTGTACAGTAGGCCTGCTGTGTTTGTGTACAGTAGGCCTGCTGTGTTTGTGTACAGTAGGCTGCTGTGTTTGTGTACAGTAGGCCTGCTGTGTTTGTGTACAGTAGGCCTGCTGTGTTTGTGTACAGTAGGCTGCTGTGTTTGTGTACAGTAGGCCTGCTGTGTTTGTGTACAGTAGGCTGCTGTGTTTGTGTACAGTAGGCTGCTGTGTTTGTGTACAGTAGGCCTGCTGTGTACAGTAGGCCTGCTGTGTTTGTGTACAGTAGGCTGAGAGGTTACTCAAACAGATCATCTGCCTCAGAGACGTGGTTATGGTGATAATGATGTTATTACATCATTGTTATCTCCAGCCGACGGAGATGTTAGCGCTTCTAGCTAGCAGACGCACACATCAGGAAAGGCGGAGAGAGCACCAGAAAGAGGGGTAATATGAGGTCCTGAAAGAGGCCCGCTGGACAGGGTATCTCTGTGTAAATATGTAAAGTTATGGTTCTGTGAAACACTCAAGATGAATACTCATGCAATGTTAATGAGCGTTTTCACACCCCCATATCATATCACACTGCTAACACAGAGCTAACAAACTCCTAGCCAACAGCTTACATACGGCTAAGATGCTGATATCTCATAGTTAACACATATCTACATTCCGCTGACAGCGCTAAATCACAGCTAGCAAACTGGTATCAACGCTAACACAGCTAACAAACAGCTAACACACACTAACACACACTTAAACAGTTAACACAAAGCTAACACACACTAACACAGCTAACACAGCTAACACACACTAACAGACACTTACACAGCTAGCACACACTAACACAGCTAACACACACTAGCACAGCTAACACATACTAACAGACAGCAAACACACACTAACACAGCTAACACACACCAACACACACTAACACAGCTAACACACACTAACACAGCTAACACACACAAACACACACTAACACAGCTAACACACACTAACATAGCTAATTCCAAGCTAACATATTGCTAAAACCGCACAGGGATGCTGGGAGCGTTAATTACCTTGAAGTGAAGCTAAATTTAAAAATGGCTTCTTGAACTTTCATATTTATTGATCTAAATTATTTCAGCTCCAGGCAAAGTGGAAACAGAAGACATTCAGTCTTCCTCCTCCTCCTCCTCCTCTCCTCACCCATCTCATCTCCCCCATCTCGTCTCCCCCAACTCCTGTCCCCATTCCTCCTCCTCCTGTCTGAGTGGAGGGGAGGAGGGGAGGAGGGGAGGGAGGTAAGGAAGGGAGGGAGGCGAGGGAGGGGGGAGATGAGGGAGGGAGGGAGGGAGGGAGGGAGGGGAGGGAGGGAGGGAGGGAGGGAGGGAGGAGAGGAGGGAGGGAGGGAGGGAGGGAGGGAGGGAGGGGAATACAGCCTGAGGCAGCAGAGGATTTGACCTGCTCCTGACAGCCAATCAGAAGAGAGGAATACACTTTTCCCACACTCAGGTTTGCCTTATAGGTGCCCCCCCCCTTCAGCGCTCAAATAGGTGTTTGTGTGTGTGTGTGTGTGTGTGTGTGTGTGTGTGTGTGTGTGTGTGTGTGTGTGTGTGTGTGTGTGTGTGTGTGTGTGTGTGTGTGTGTGTGTGTGTGCTTGTGTGTGTGTGTGCTGTGCGTTTGTGTGTGTGTCTGTGAGTGTGTGTGTGTGTGTGTGTGTGTGTGTGTGTGTGTGTGTGTGTGTGTGTGTGTGAGTGTGCCAGTGTGCCTGTGTGTGGGTGGGTGTGTGTGTGTGTGTGTGTGCGGCTGTGTGTGTGTGTTTGTGTGTGTGTGTGTGTGTGTGTGTGTGTGTGTGTGTGTGTGTGTGTGTGTGTGTGTGTGTGTGTGTGTGTGTGTGTGTGTGTGTGTGCGGCGTGTGTGTGTGTGTGTGTGTGTGTGTGCCTGTATGTGTGCGCATGTGTGTATTTGCCTAAATGTGTGTGCGCCTGTGTGTGTGTGTGCGTGCCTTTGTGTGTGTGTGCGTGCGAGGCCGTGGAGATCTTGTTGACCTGAAGGCTCTCAGCTTACGCCCAAAATTAGATCAACAATGATAAAAAAAACACCGCTCACGTTAGCATACGTTAGCGCACGCTAAGCTAGCGCCGCGAGTCGGGCCTGTCACGCTATCAGGGCCGTAGCCACACGGTCAGACATCACACCACAAAGGGCTTGATTCATCACATTTCATTATAAAATATTATATATATATACATATATATAATATATATATATGTACAGTATATACAGTATGTCAATTATTTAATAGATGTATTACATATTCTATTATATAAATATATAAAGACATTTATTTATTATTATTGACTTATTATTTATCTACATATATTTATATTTATTATTTACAAAATATTATAGATATTAGATGTTATATTATGTTAAAATGATATACAGTATAATATCTATACTACATTATTTAATATACTACATTGTATATTCACTATATAACATTATATATATGTAGATAATATACAGTACTGTATATATTACTTTATATATGATATTATTATTATATATAATAATAATAATAATAATAATAATAATAATAATAATAATAATAATAATACAAATAATAATAATAGTATGCTATATATATATATATGTATTACTTCTTACTGCAACACTAAGTTCTTTAATATTACAAACGATTCAGAGACATGTATTATATCATGTGTATACATTTATACATAATATATACAGTATATACATGTATAAATATTAACATTATACATAATGTTTTAAATCGTTTTCCAGCAGTAAATTGTATCTACTGCTGTCCTCTGCCATCTTTTAGTTGAGTAACAATCTGCTCTGACAGACCAGATCTGTTCTGATGACATGCTTCATCACGATATTTATATACACACACACAGTATTTAAATGTGTTCAGAATATACATTTACAGAGAAGTGTGTGTGTATTATAATAAAAATATATACATTATGCATATGAAAGGGAACTGGTGTCTATTTTAATATTCAGTTTATAAATGTATTAAGAAGTTGGTTAAATATATAACAGTTACTAGAGGAGTGTGTATATTTTAATATTCAATTCAGAAATATTTTAGAAGTTTGTAGATACAGTATATACTGTAAATGTAAACAGAAGAGTGTCTGTATTATAACGTATAAACAATAGACAAATGTGTAGATAATGTCTATCATAATATACAGTGATTTAATTTATTAAGTGTGTGTATTATAATACATATAGTAAACAAATATGTAGAGGATGTGTATAATACTACATGTATTATACACATGTTCAGACTTCACCTCTCTGCAAAGCCTTTATATGTCCCGCACATGGATGTGTGGAAATACATATAGAGGTACATGTAGAGGAGTGGGTATAATACTATATGTCCAGTACATGTAGAGGAGTAGGTATAATACTATATGTCCAGTACATGTAGAGGAGTGGGTATTATACTATATGTCCAGTACATGTAGAGGAGTGGGTATTATACTATATGTCCAGTACATGTAGAGGAGTGGGTATAATACTATATGTCCAGTACATGTAGAGGAGTGGGTATAATACTATATGTCCAGTATATGTAGAGGAGTGGGTATAATGCTATATGTCCAGTACATGTAGAGGAGTAGGTATAATACTATATGTCCAGTACATGTAGAGGAGTGGGTATAATACTATATGTCCAGTACATGTAGAGGAGTGGGTATAATACTATATGTCCAGTACATGTAGAGGAGTGGGTATAATACTATATGTCCAGTACATGTAGAGGAGTGGGTATCATACTATATGTCATTGTCCAGTACATGTAGAGGAGTTTGTGGTTTAGGTGATGCTAACTGCAGCTGTAAACATGGTGAGGCCGGTGGACAGTAAAGTCTATTAATAACTTTAATAAGCTTTATTAAACTCATATGGCAACGTGACCACAGGCCCAGAATACGACTGCTCCTAAAACTGATACCGATGTTCTAAAATGACTTAAGGGTAAGAGTAACAGCAGGAGGAATACCGAAACACATCTCTATATTAATATCCCTGTGTTTAGCCTGAGGAGCCTGCTTCTGCAGGTCTTAAAGTGGACCGGGATAGATCTCTACTGTAGGACTCTACTGGGGTAGGTCTCTATGGGGTAGGTCTCTACTGGGGTAGGTCTCTACTGGGGTAGGTCTCTACTGGGGTAGGACTCTACTGGGGTAGGTCTCTACTGGGGTAGATCTCTACTGGGGTAGGACTCTACTGGGGTAGGTCTCTACTGGGGTAGGTCTCTACTGGGATAGGTCTCTACTGGGGTAGGTCTCTACTGGGGCAGGTCTCTACTGGGGTAGGAATATATTAACCTTGGTTGTCTATTTATCTGTATATCTGTTATGTTTTAGCAAGGACACACACACACACACACACACACACACACACACACACACACACACACACACACACACACACACACACACACACACACACACACACACACACACACACACACACACACACACACACACACACACACAGACACACAGACAAACACACAAACAGTAAACTCCATTTAGTAATTCACATGAAAAGTATTAATTAAACATTTTGATGTATGAATAAATTAAACGTTCGAATGGTTTTAATTCCAATAATGAATGAAACGCTTCTGGCAGAGTCTGTGTCATGTGGGTAACGGTTATACTGTTAAAAAATCTAATCATGTTGTTACCCAGACAGAAATAGATATAGTGTTTACCACAAACACACACGCACACACACACACGCACACCCATGCACACACACACACACACACACACACACACACACACACACACACACACACACACACACACACACACACACACACACACACACACACACACACACACACACACACAACCACATGCATATGAGCACACACACACACACACACTAGCAGACATGAGCACACACACACACACACACACACACACACACACACACACACACACACACACACACACACACACACACACACACACACACACACACACACACACACATACAGACACGCTGTGATTTCGTCAGAGCTGTGCAATCAGCTGTCTGCTTGCTCATTAAACATTTGCCGAGTCAACAGAGATCCCCCACTCTCCCATCCTGACGGCAAACACAGGAAATACAGTATGTAAACTATCTATCACCTCAGGAAATACAGTATGTAAACTATCTATCACCTCAGGAAATACAGTATGTAAACACCACCAAACTATCATTCACATTCACTGACTTAATCAGCCTCTCTACTCACTAACCCAGCCTCTCTACTCACTAACCCAGCCTCTCTACTCACTAACCCAGCCTCTCTACTCACTAACCCAGCCTCTCTACTCACTAACCCAGCCTCTCTACTGACTAACCCAGCCTCTCTACTCACTAACCCAGCCTCTCTACTCACTAACCCAGCCTCTCTACTCACTAACCCAGCCTCTCTACCGACTAAGCCTCTCTACCGACTAACCCTGTACTAAATCATCCATAAGGTTGTGATCGTGATCCTCTGTTCGGAGGAGCATTCTGATGACCTCCAGGTGAACCGTGTGTGACTGTCCGACCCGCTGCTCCTCTGGACTACAGAAACACGTCCCATGTGTTCAGACCATTCACACAGAATCAACATTTATTCTGCTTATCTGTCCGCTGGCTTTTCTTATGATCTTATCCCCAATTTCATTACAGACACAAAGTTAGAAAATAAAATGAGTCGCGTTTAGACCGGTGGGCTGTCACCTTAGAAACATACAGACAGTCAGAATCCACAATTTTGAAGGTTTTTAGGCTAGAAGCTAGAGGCTTCTAGCCTAGAGCTAGAGGCTAGTGTAGAGGCTACAGTGTAAAGGCTAGAGGCTAGAGTGTAGAGGCTAGAGACTAGAGGTTAGAGTGTAGAGGCTAGAGTGTAGAGGCTAGAGTGTAAAGGCTAGAGACTAGAGGCTTGAGTTTAGAGGCTAGAGACTAGAGTCTAAAGGCTAGAGTCTATGATCTAGAGTCTAAATGCTAGAGTCTATGATCTAGAGTCTAGAGGTTAGAGGCTAGAGACTAGAGGCTAGAGTGAAGAGACTAGAGGCTAGAGGCTCGAGTCTAGAAGCTAGAGTCTATGGTCTAGATTGTAGAGGCTAGAGTCTAGAACCTAGATTCTGTCACATCTGTCACTCCAACCCGTCTGCTGTCGCCCAGACGGAGGGGGAGGGCGGCTAGGGGAGGGGGGGATGGGGGAGGGGGGGGTAGGTTTGGGGATCAGATTGCTCCACAAACACGCTGGCCTCCTTCTGATAACAATGACTTGAGCTCCTCCAGGGGTCAAAACCCTCACATGTGGGTCTTTCATCTAGACCGCTCTACACAGACCAGAGCAGTAGAGCCCAGAGTACTAGAGACCAGAGCAGTAGAGACCAGACCAGGAGAGAGCAGTAGAGGCAAGACCATCAAAGACATAACCAGTACAGACCAGACCCGTAGAGACCAGACCACTATAGACAAGACCATCAACGACATGACCAGTATAGACCAGACAAGAAGAGACCAAACCAGTATAACCCGGACAAGCAGACCAGAACAGCACAGACGAGACCAGTACAGACGAGACCAGTATAGATTCGATCAGAGGTCCACTACGTCTTGTCATTTTAATTAGCCGCACCCTGATAATCAGAATGCTAATAAAGACCGAGCGGTGAGTGCTCCCGTTATTCACTTCTGGAGGCTGATGTGACCCACTCCCCTCCCTTCCCTGGTTGCCGCAGGGCTTGTTGCCGGGGGCTGGTTTCCGTGGGGACGGACCAGGCTGGACGGTAGCTCAAAGCGTGGGCGAGGGGAAGATCCTCAGATGCCCATAACTCAAACCCCCCACCCCCCAACCCCCCAGCCCAGACCTGGAGCCTTTGAACGGCGGCCGGCAGAGACAGAGAGGTGTTTCAGATAAGGGAGGAATCGCATTAAAGGATTTTTCCGTTTTAAAGCTGTGGCCGTCTTCCGGGCGGCGTTCCCAGAGACTTGAGAGGTAGGGATGAGGGAGGCCTAGGAGATGTTCCCCGGGCCGCGCTTTATGTCTGCGGTCAGCTCACAGATCATAAAATACTGCTGCTCTCTCTCCAAACACAAAGACCTTCTCAGGAGCACAGAGAGCGCTGATCTCCTGTCTGTCAGCGGCTAGCGCTGCGGCGCATTAGCACACACGCTAACCCTAACCCAGGAACGAGGCACTCACACCTGAACACAGCATCACCGTGAGGAGCACACATGGAGATATGGATCTCTGAATCTCCTCTCTCCTCTCTCTTCTCCCCTCTCCCCTCTCTCCTTTCTCCACTCTCCCCTCTCCTCTCTCCTCTCTCCCCTTTCTCCTCTCTCCTCATCCCTCTCTCCTTTCTCCTCTCTCCTCACTCCTTTCTCCTCTCTCCTCTTCCCTCTCTCCTATCTCCTCTATCCTCTCTCCTCTCCCCTCTCTCCTCTCC
>OLKM01002478.1:22500-67246 GCA_900291075.1 Melanogrammus aeglefinus
TCTCAATAACTCTCTCTCTCACTCACTCACCTCCTATCTCACACTATCACTCACTCACTCACTAACTCTCTCACTCTCTCACTAAGTCATGGGTTCATCTCCGTGTGAGTACGGTCCTTGTCTACCTGTCCGGTGGGTCATCATGACCCACAGGTATATATATATATATATGTATATAATAATATATATATATATATATATATATATATAATATATAGTATATATAATATATATATATAGTAATATATATAATATATATATATATATATATATATATATATATTATATATACAATATATGAGTGTTGTGGCCTGCGGTGTGTAATGCAAGGCAGATGAGCATGCAGGAGGAGAGGAGAGACGAGGGGAGAGGAGAGGAAAACAGAGAAGAGGAGAGGAGAAGACAGGAGAGGAGAGGGAAGGAGGGGAGAAGAGGGGAGGAGAGGAGAGGAGGGGAGAAGAGGGGAGGAGAGGGGAGGGGAAGAAATTTGTAGAGTAAATTCTCTCGGCAGGGGGGAGTTCTGAGGTCAGCCCTCGAGTCGTCCATCATCCCTTCTCCTGCCGTAAACATGAAGCAACTCCTGCAGCTCAACTTTCAACCACTAGCTGAGCTCCACCCGCTAACCGGCTAGGCTAAAGTAGCTCTCCAGCCAGAGAGGAGACCTCAGGGGAAGCCCCTTCACAAAACATAAGAATCAACCCGTTTGTTTTAAATCTGTAGCCCAAACGCTAACCCTTAACCCTAGCACTTACCCTTAACCATAACCCTAACTTCTCTTTTTCACTTGAAATCAAAATAAATAAAGGAAAACAAAACAAAAAAAAAAAGAAAACCAAAGGACTGGGAGAAGAAGTGCCAGTGACCCAGACCCTGACCCTTACCCTGACCCTGACCCTAACCAGTGCACACCGGGCGGTGAAAGGCGTCAGATTGTAAAAATAAAAAATAATGAAAGATGAGAATTGGGTGAAATATATATATATATTTTTATCATATTTAGCGTTGGCGTCTTGTTAGCATACCAAGCATTCGCATACGGAAGCTAGGGCTGCATGAGCATCATAGCTATGGTTTTATTAGCATTGCAGCTAAGGCCTGATTAGCATGGGAGCTAGTGCAGCAGCAGGGAAGAGAAAGCAGCTCTAAACCAACATTGTTTTATGAGTGGAGCCGTGAGTGATGTCCACGAGGCGGGTGTTTATGCATGTGGTTCTGGTTGCTTAAGGCTGGAACCCGACACCTCAGTCTTCATCTGCTCTCGTCCCGGAGGTCAGACGTTGTGGACACAACGTGTTCGCTGAGACACATCAAACAGAACGCCTCAAGCCTCCAGAACTGGCTAGCTATTAGCCATTAGCTCTCCAACCCCCATACCTGGCTAGCTATTAGCCCATCAGCATCTAGGCCGGGCTAGCTATTAGCTCTCCAACCCCATACCAGGCTAGCTATTAGCTGTTAGCTCATTAACCTCCATACCTGGCAAGCTATTAGCTCTCCAACCCCCAAACCTGGCTAGCTATTAGCTATTTCCTCTCCAACCTCCATAATTAGCTCATAGCCCATCAACATCTAGGCCTGGCTGGCTATTCGCTCATCAACCTCTAGGCCTGGCTAGCTATTAGCTATTAGCTCTTTAATCTCCAGACCTGGTAAGCTATAAGCTATTAGTTCATCAACCTTTAGGCCTGGCTAGCTATAAGCTATTAGCTCATCAACATCTCGGCCTCGCTAGCTATTAGCCTAATTAAGCTATAGCTAATAGTTAAACATCAAAACCAGACAATCCATTTTATCTTTAACCTCCAGACGTGGCTATTTAGTTAAAGCTAATTTCAGGAACTGTTAGGAGCAGGTAGGCGTTAGACAGTATTGGCAAAGGTCATTAAAGAGCAGGTAGGGGTTAGAAAGTACAGACACAGGTCGTTAAGGAGCGGGTAGGGTTAGACAGTACAGACACAGGTCGTTAAGGAGCAGCTAGGGGTTGGACAATACAGAGGCGCGTCATTAAGGAGCAGGTAGGGGTTAGACAGTACAGAGACAGGTCATTAAGGAGCAGGTATGGGTTGGACAGTACAGAGACAGGTGGTTAAGGAGCAGGTAGGGGGTCAGGGGTCATCCTATAGGTGCTGTCAGACGTCGGGGGATTGAACCTATAACTGTCGCTCTGTCCAACATCCGATAAGTAAAGTGAGAGAGCGAGGCGGTGGGCGGTGGGCAGTGGGCGAGCAAGGCTTTAATCCCCCTCCCCAAGGTGAGAGAGATCAGGGTGTAAACCCAGGAATTACCCCTCATATTGGCCCCCCCCCTCCCCCCGCAACACGCTAACACTCTGGAAATCACTTTCTGGTACAACACAGCTGGGGAGGAAGAGAGAGAGAGAGAGAGAGAGAGAGAGAGAGAGAGAGAGAGAGAGAGAGAGAGAGAGAGAGAGAGAGAGAGAGAGAGAGAGAGAGAGAGAGAGAGAGAGAGAGAGAGAGAGAGAGAGAGAGAGAGAGAGAGAGAGAGAGAGAGAGAGAGAGAGAGGTGGATAGATAGACGGGCACATTTGTTTGTGTGTGTGTGTTTCTGTGTGTGGGTTTGTGTCTGTGTGTGTGTCTGTGTCTGTGTGGGTTTGTGTGTGTCTGTGTTTGACCGTGTGCGGCATGCCTTACTGTGATTCTAACCTTCACAACACTGCAACAGCTGTCTGTCCAACACACACACACACACACACACACACACACACACACACACACACACACACACACACACACACACACACACACACACACAAACACACACACACACACACATAAAGTACACCAACCAACACTGATCATACAAAAACTACCTCTGTACTTCTTCCGCTAAACTAAACACACACAAACAAAACACTCTCACACTAAACACACATGCAGACACACACACACACACACCCACACTATCACTAAAAACACAACTCACCCTTCAATATATAGACTCAGCTAACCCAGAGCTAACACAGAGCTAACCCACGCTAACCCAGAGCTAACACAACACTTACCCACTCTAACCAAGGGCTACCCTAGAGCTAACCCAACGCTAACCCAGCTCTCATCAGACCCACTGTGATCTATAGTGCCCCACCAGGCAGCTATAGCGCTAACAACGAGCCCCCACTGCCCAGAGCCCTCTTCCGGAATCCACCCGGCAGAGGGCTGCCGGGTGGAATCCGACCACCGGTGGAAACACCGTTTGGAAACACGGTTCCATTGGAGATTACGTGTCCTTGGCACCGCGTGCGTAGCTGCGCGGGCGTAGCTGCGCGGGCGGAGCTGCACGGGCGGAGCTGCACGGGCGGAGCTGCACGGGCGTAGCTGCGCGGGCGTGCGTAGGACAACCTGATACATGCTACGCTAGGTGCTGTGGGTATTAATACACCGGGCGCTGCTCGCAGGACGGAGACAACACATTGCAGAACATTTAAACCTGCTAGCATCCTAATAGCTGCTCTCGGTTCAGCCAGCAGTGCTAAAACCTGCGGACCTCCAGGGTTTAACTCACAGATCGGGCTCTGGTGAGGGGAGCACAATGAGGGATCAACAGGTCTTCAGTGGTGAATGCAAACCTAGGATAATGGATAAATCATGAGATTCCTCCCATACAGTACAGGTACACCTCTCTCTCTCTCTCTCTCTCTCTCTCTCTCTCTCTCTCTCTCTCTCTCTCTCTCTCTCTCTCTCTCTCTCTCTCTCTCTCTCTCTCTCTCTCTCTCCCTCCCCCTCTCTCCCTCCCATGTCTAATGGGGTGAGTTATGGTCTAGACAGCAGCATGCCGAGAGGGCAGACATCATAAAAAACTGTTTCCACCTGTTGTTTCAGAGGTCGGAGTGGGGGGGGGGGGGGGGCACCTGCAAGCCTTTGGTCTGGCCTGGCAGGTCCGCCCCCTACCCTCCCACTCCCCCACCCGACTCGCTGACCAATGGCTGGTGGTTCTCAACAGGTGTGGTTTGATGGAGATCAGGTGACCGGCTTTGATACCAGATTACATCTTTGAGATGTAAACCCGGTAATCTGACCCCGGCCAGTTGACTGCTCTGGCCCGTCCCCCTCCTCCTTCCCCTCCTACAGACCCAGAATGCATTTGAAAAAGCCCACAGGGCAGCATTTCTAATGATCGGATTAGCGGTTGGTTCGAGTAGGCCTGTGGTTTGTCTACAGGTACTACAGGTTCTACTGGAGCTCAATATGTGTCTGTAAAGTCTCCCGATCCCTGTAGCCGCTACACGCTAGTGCCAGAGATGGAGGCGGATAATGATACTATTCATACGCAGCAAGGCCGTGCTGGCTGACAGATATCGATGGGAACATCAGGTCAGCAGCCTGTCCTGTCAGCCGACAGCTGACTTCATAACTGCAGAGTATTGTCGAGGAGCGACTCTATTCTGATCCGCCGGTGATTTACCGCCAGAGCCCCCGCTTCCAGGAAGCCGGCGATAGAAGCGCCGGCGCTGGGATGATGGTGTCGTTTACGTTACGGCCCCCGCTATAAATCTGTTGTGTTGAAACGCTGCGAGTGCAGACCCGCAACCCCCAGGGTTCATCAAGCTGTTTATGAGCTGCTCTAGAACCACTTTACGGTCTCAAGTCACTGGAAGTTTAGAAGCATCTGCTAAACAAATCAGAAAATGATTAAGCATTATTATTATTAGCTCACATCTATGACGGCTTCACCTAAAGCTACCCATGTACAACATGAGGTTAGTGGATTTGGTTAAGTGTTAGTACTGCTCAGTGTGTAGAGGTGAACACCAGGGACCTAAGCTCAGGTTTAGTGGAGTATAACAGGTACACACCTCACTCTACAAGAGAGGTAACATCAGCTGTCAACGGTCCGATCTGTTTGCTTCAAGAACCTTCTTCTCTCTGTGGTGGTTGACTGACAGAGGAGATCCTGATCCTGTAGTTCTTGTGACTGTGTGCAGGTCTCAGGAAAGCTTCCTGGCTTAACAACACAACAAATTGAGAAGAGCAAGAGGCATGCTGACCCTGAAACACTCAATAATTCACATAGAGTTCTAATAATTAACCTCAATGTTTTGATTAATTGCAGTGTTAATTCCATTGCTCATCACATACTTATTCCAGCAATAGACTGTTCTCATTCAGTTCTGGCACCTGAGGTTTCAATCAATCAAATGTTATTTATACACCCCTTTGCTTACGAGGAACGCAACACAATGCATGGTCTGCTGCCGATAAAATGCACAACTTCACTCTGTCAAATCTGGGATCGACATTCTGCCAGTGCCATTCTGGCGGCTAACTGAAGAGCATTAACCTTGCATGGCAACAGAGACACCGCCTATGGCCACAGCTCAGCGGGCCCTCTGTATCAAGCTCGGTATTGTGCCTGGCCACTCATTCATCAGCCCGGGTGACAAATAGCTTTCTATATGGGTCCTCCGCCGGCTGGGATGATCTCCTCAGTACCGGGAGCCAGCTGAGAACAACAACAGTTCCATCCGTCACAGCGTTGGCCCAGCGCCCAAGCACTCACTCACTAAGGGGCTTAGCGCCAACGAGCTGCTCCACTGAAGGGCTGGCAGGTCAGGAGGAGACGTCTGTACGGCGGCCCGAGATCAGACTATTTTGACTTAAAGCGTCTTAGGTACCAAACTACTCTGACCCTACATTCTTAAGGGATTGGACTACTCTGACCCTACATCCTTAAGGGATTGTACTGCTCTGACCCTACATCCTTAAGGGATTGTACTGCTCTGACCCTACATCCTTAAGGGTTCAGACTACTCTGACTTAGAGCGTCTTAGGATCAAACTACTCTGACCCTACGTCCTTAAGGGATCAGCTATACGCTGACCCTAGGTCCTGAAGGGTTCATACTACTCTGACCCTACGTCCTTAAGGGATCGGTCTACTCTGACCGTAGGTCCTTAAGGTTTCTCTGACCCGATGTCCTTAAGGGTTCAGACTATTCTAACCCTACGTCCTAAAGGGTTCAGACATTTCTGACCCTATGTCCTTAAGGGTTCAGACCCTCTGACCCTAGGTACTAAAGGGTTCTCTGACCTATGTCCTTAAGAGTTCAGACCATTCTGATCCTGCGTCCTTAAGGGCTGAGACCATTGATTGGACATCTCTTAGGGTTGAGCTTGTCAGTATTTTTGCTTCTGTCTCGACATGGTTGTGTGCTTTGGTCTTAAGGGGTCCTTCTTAACATCAAACAGGGACATTAGCTCTCTAAGAGTTGACCTTACATTGAAGTGCTCTGACTTTACAGCCGAGTTGCATGCCTGCCTGAGCATCTCCTTAGACTTAAGGCCAATCCCATTTCTACCACTTACCCCTTCCCCTTACCCCTCCTCCTTGTGTTGAAGGGGTAAGGGGAAGGGGTAAGGGGAAGAAGTGGGATTGGGCTTTAAAACCACAGACTTCCTCTGGTTCTGTAATATCTTCTGATAAAGCGATCAACACAGACCAGCTCTTACTGCAAAAACCCAAACCAAAGTACAACGGATCCAAACTAGAGTGGCTATTTAAGGGCGTTTCATCGACGCCTCAGCCAGACGTCCACCAGACACTGAAGTGTGCACTCCGTCTGAGTGCTCAGAGGAGCAGGGAAGAGGCATTACAGGCTGGTGTAAAACCAGAGAAAGATCAACATCAGGAGAGGAGCTGGAACGGGACCCACAGCGCGGCTGCGTGACCACAGGTATCTGCTGCGGCCGTGAGGAGGCCCAGCCCGCGGCCCCCGGCTCTGTACCCTACATCAGCACTTCTGCTCACCGCACGCCCAGGGCTTTCCACAGGGAGAGCAGCCATCCAACACCGCCAGACACATCCAACACGCCACACACATCCAACACACACACACATCCAACACACACAGATCCAACACACACATACATCCAACACTGCCTGACACATCCAACACCGCCACACACATCCAACACACACACACATCCAACACATCCAACACTGCCACACATATCCAACACACACACACATCCAACAAGCCAGATACATCCAACACCGCCATACACAAATCCAACACAAACATCCAACAACGCCACACACATCCAACACACACATCCAACATGAGCACACACATCCAACACGGCCACACACATCCAACACACACATCCAACACACACACATCCAACACGGCCACACACATCCAACACACACACATCCAACACCGCCAGACACATCCAGCGAGTGGAGAGGAGCTGAGGGTGAACAGGTAAATTCAGGTAAGGATTAACCGGTGAGTTCAGGTGAGCTCAGGTGAGGGTGTTTCAGTAAAGCTCCATACTAGAAGCTGGAGTGGTTAATTGGCGGTAGAGCAGTCTTAAGGCTTGGTGGTGGGCCGGGTGCCCTCCGATGGAGCTGGACTCTCCTTCCAGAACATGAGGATCTTACACACACACAGCGGTCGACATCACAGGATCAACATTGTTCTTCAGTACTTTAACCTAACATTGATCATTTCATAAGATATGTAGATTTATTTTCAGCACTATGGTAAAACTAGCATTCCCATACAATCCATGCGGTCACTGACTAAAATATCCGCCATGTTTGATTATGAAGGCCAGGGTTCATCTTGACGAGGTGCCACTGGTGACGTCTGGCTCTGGGAGCCATTCCATGCTCTCAGCTGGTGGTGAGCCCAGCTCCCCACGGCTGACTGACGGCTCTGGAAGTGGATCTCTGCACATCTTGTTTAACATTCGCAACACTCGCTGGTTTTCATTCTGCGGTCAGCTGCCTGTCCGCCAGCTGCATGATGTCATCGCCCAGCTCAGCGCTAGCTGGCTAGCACACGGGCTAAGTGTTTATAATCATCCTGAAAGCGCTTTCATTACTTTTACTAATACGATTATACGCTACGAGATTCGAGTTACAGCGAGATGGAGATGTGACGGGAAAGAGGGAAAGTAAAAGAGATTAATAAGTCAGGACAAAGACAGAAGAGAGATGAGTTAAGTTAAGATTAGTACAAAGAAACATAAGAGAGATGAGTTGAGTTAAGATGAGAAGAGAGAAAAAGAAGAGAGATGAGTTAAGTTAAGATGAGTACAGCGAAAGAGAGAAAGAAGAGAAATGAGTTAAATAAAGTTGATATGAGTACAGAGGAACAGAGGAGAGATGAGTTAAGTTAAGATGAGTGCAAAGGAAGTTACGGTAGTAGAGTAGAGATGGAGAGCAGTGTTGCACACTAACAAGACTTCAGAATTCCTGAGGCTGCCATTGCATTTGCTGTGGTGTAAGTCTGAATCTCTGATTGACAGAGGTATGATGACGTGTATGTGTCTGGGTCCTGATGTCATCCAGGCAGAGCTTAAAGCACGAGGCAGAGAGACTACACAGAGATATCACACCAGCGGATTATTATTACAAACATAGAGAGACACATATTTATATCGCCCTGACAATAATGTACCCGTTTATTGCCCAGTATTGACAAAGAGACAGAGAGAGAGAGAGAGAGAGAGAGAGAGAGAGAGAGAGAGAGAGAGAGAGAGAGAGAGAGAGAGAGAGAGAGAGAGAGAGAGAGAGAGAGAGAGAGAGAGAGAGAGAGAGAGAGAGAGAAAGACTGAGAGCGAGACCGAGAGAGACAGAGAGAAAGAGAGAAAGAGAGAAAGAGAGACAGACATAGAGAGAGACTGAGAGAGACAGACAGACAGAAACAGACAGACAGAGACAGACAGAGAAGGGTTATGAAGTAGGTGGTTTGTGGGGCTCCTCACTAGGGACAGCTGCCGATGTCAACACATGTGATGTCATGCTGGTATGGCCGTCCAAGGTCATGTTTGCTATTTCATCTCTTCAAGTGTACATCGTGTTTACGTTTCTGCATTTAGCAGGATGAAGTAGACATCTCTTCAACAAGATGTCTTTATTGAGTTAGCTATACCGTGAACAATTTTCTTTGATTTTCTTTTATTCTCCTAGTTATCTCTGAGATGTCTTTATTCTACTATTTACCCCTGAGATGTCTTTATTCTCCTAGTCATGTCTGAGATGTCTTGATTCTACTAGTAACTGCTGAAATATCTTTATTCAACTGGTTATCTCTACCAGTAATGTCTGAGATGTCTCTATTCCTGGGAGTTGAAGCCACCAGTGGACGTCTCTACTGTACCAGATGATGGAGATCGATTCCCTCGGGGCCGGCAGTAGAAAGGCTTCACGGCCGATCTCCACTTAAGCACTCCGTCAGTGAGCCTCGGGTTCAGCTGCAGCCACGACTTAACCTCCCGCTACAAATCAAAGCCCGCTGGATATGTTATCCTCCAACGCTACCTTCTCTAATGTCTTCCAGAACGCTGTCCTGTGACCATCTCCACCGCGACCTGCTGCCTTCAGAGACCGCTGGAGAACATGTGTACTTTAATACTGCTAATACTGTTTTACCTTAATACTAGTACAGGAGTGTGTGAAGGCCGATTATTAATGTGACCAATAAAGGAGTTAGAAAAGGAGCAGAAAGAGTGGCTGCTCCTTCAAATCAGAAGGAGGAGGAGGAGCAGCAGGAGGAGTGGCTTCTTCTTCAGATCAGGAGCAGGAGGAAGAGTAGGAGTAGGAGGAGGTGCCCCTCAGATCTCCTGACCTGAAGGAGCAATCTCCAGGGGTCTTAAAGACGTTCCATATCTCCAGGACAGACAACATGTCAGTCCTGATCCAAACCTTCCACTGATGGACAGACGGACACCTTAATGTTTTTTCTACGTGACTTTCCCAGTCCGTGGTATCCTGGTTGTCAGAGCAACACTAGCACCACCACATTGTTTATATATCTTCATATTCAGCAGACATCTGACTTTCCTCTCGGCTGACGTCAGCTGAAGGTGGGCGTGGTGGTAGGATCTCACCTCCCAGGTCCGTCTGAACGGGGACCTAAAGCACTGCACCGGGCAGGAACCATCTCATCTGTTCAATCATGTCGTTGAATTAAGGAGGACTTAGGAGCAGAGACTATCTCCCACCTGTGGTTCCCTGGGTCACTGGCTCCCATTAGAATTCATCAGCACATACTCCCCTTCTGCTCCTCCTCCTCCTCCTCCCAGCACAGCGCTCTCTTCTCCATCCCTCATCACATATGTTCTCCTCTTCCTCCTCCTCCTTCTCCTACCTCCACCTCCTCCTCCTCCTCCCCACCTCCGCCTCCTCCTACTCCTCCTCCTCCTCCTCCTACTCCTCCTCCTCCTACCTCCCCCATCCTCCTCCTCCCACCTCCTCCTCCCTCCTCCTCCTCCTACCTCTCCCTCCTCCTCCACCTCCTCCTCCTCCTCCATCCTCCTCCTCCTCCTCCTCCTCCTCATCTCCTCCTCCTCCTCCTCCTCCCCCTCCTCCTCCTCCTCCTCCTCCTCCTCCTCCTCCTCCTCCTCCTCCTCCTCCCAGCACAACACTCTCTTCTCCTCCCCATCCTCCTCCCCAAGGCAGGACACTCTCCTCTCCTTCTCCACCTCCTCCTCCCAGCACAATACCCTCCTCTCCCTCTCCTCCTCCACCTTCTTTTTTCCATGTGATGGGAAGGGGAGTAGAAGGATGAGAGGAGTGCTGTGATGGAGGAGTTGTGATGGAGGAGAGGAGGAGGAGAGGAGAGGAGGACAGTGTATCTGCAGACGGCTTCCAGTGAATATTAAATGAGCTGGAGAATTTTCTGCTGGAATTTCCATTTGTGTTCTGTACGGTCTCCAGGAAAGAGGATTTACCACTAATACCCAGCGGCGGTGTAGCGCAGATTACAGCCCTCTCTCCATAACCTACGCTGCCAGCTCCCACACCCTCCACACATCTGTATTAGTCGGACAATTTCAGCTGAGCTTCCATCGATTCCAGTTAAATTAGGGGCTACAACCCCTGAGATGTGTCGCTGTAAATCTTCCAAATAAACTATTTAGCATAAACACTGTGTGGCTTTGAGAACAATAGCTCCGATCCAGACATCTCTGCTGCCTCTCTGGTTCATCTTCATAATATCATAATAACGCTATTCATAAACACTGCTCCACCCAAGCGGAAGACCCCCATCACAGCAGGAGAGCGACGGTACAGGGAACACAGAATAAGAACCACAGAGAGGACATCTCTCATCTCCTCAGGGTTCTCCTTAGCCCATCTAGTTGATGACAAAACAACGGTTCTCCACTAGAGCGGAAACAGCAACGGAAAATCCCTGCCTTTACTGGGTTCTACTGCTGGGTTCTCCTGATGTTTTCTACTATGTTCTACTGCTTGGTTCCATTGTGTTCTACTGCTGGGTTCTCCTGATGGGTTCTACTATGTTCTCATGCTGGGTTCCACTGTGTTCTACTGCTGGGTTCTCCTGGGTTCTACTGGGTTATCCTGTGTTAGCCTGTGTTCTACTGGGTTCTTCTGGGTTCTACTGCTGGGTTCTACTCCTGCATTCTCCGGGGTTCCTGTGCATTCAGCTCTGTCTGTGAGTACTCTGTACTCTCTGCTTACAGTGAGTGACAGCGCTGTGACAGATGGCTCCGTCTGCTCTCCAGCTCTGGCGTCCATTATTGGGAGGGCAGGAAGTTGTCAGCTTGTAGAGGCTGAGGGCGGCTGGCAGTGGGTCGGGGTGAGGGAGGCCAGATCTCTGCTCGCTACCAGCGGTCGGTGTCTGTGTGTCTGCTCGCGGTAGTTCTCTGATCGATCTCTCTGAGCTGCGGGCCGAGGGCCGCCGTGACAAAGCCATGTCGCGTTAATACCGGCCCAGAGTCGTGTTAATACCGGCCCCGGTGACCTGCCGGTCCGGGCCCTTGGCAGGCCAGCCCCGAGGATCAGAGGGCTCTGCTGGGGTGGTGTCACCGGGGTCTGTCTGGGCCAACCGGGGGTCTGGAGGGGATCTGACAGGATCAGGAAACTCATGCTCACAAAGCGGCCACAACTTCCTGCCCACCGGTTGCCCGTAAACTACCGAACACCTCCAGCCTCTTAGGACCGTAAACTACACACAAGAACACCTTCAGGACCGTAAACTACACACTAGAACACCTTCAGGACTGTAAACTACACACTAGAACACCTTCAGGACCGTAAACTACACACTAGAACACCTTCAGGACCGTAATTTACACACGAACACCTCAGTACCATAAACTACATACTAGAAACACCTTTAACCAAATGGCCATTTCAGATTATTATGAAATTTGAATAAATTAGCATTCAGATTATTCATCTTTTGTGAACATTAATGTTCAGTTACTCTGACATTTCGTCCTAATCCATTCGTCCTTGGAGTCACGGCTGCTTCTCCTCAGCCTTTGAGGTGTCTCTAGAATGGTTTGACCCGCCCGTGTTCTCTGATTGGCTGCCGGTCTACATAGCACTCTGAGGATCTAGGAGAGGGAGAATGATTCTGATTCACACATCAAAACCACTCAAAAGGTTTTTATTCTGACATCTCCAGCGCTGTCCTCACACGGCCTGGTGACCACAAACACCCTGATAAACACCGCATTCACAAGCCTAGAAGATACCTAAACGGCTAAAATCGTTTTTTGAAGTTCCAAAAAATCGCTCGGTTGTTAAAGTGTGATTCCAGAGGAACTCTGCTGTTTGTTGTTGAGCTGATGTAAGAGAGGGGGGGGGAGAAGAGGGAGTCGGGGGGGAGAGGGGAGGAGAGGGGGGGTTGGAGGAGAGGGAAGGCGAGGGAGTAGAGGGGTGGAGACGGGGAGTGCGGGGGAGAGGGAAGGAGAGGGGGGAGTGCCGGGGAGAGAGGGAAGGAGAGGGAGTAGAGGGGTAGAGAGCGGGGGACAGGGGGAGTGCGGGGGACAGGGTGAGTGGAGGCTCTCTGGCAGCAGAGATGGTCCTGTAATGCCATCTCTCAGCAGCCTCCCTCCCCAGCGATGTGTTTCCTGCCAGCTAAACGCCGTCCTGACAGCCTGGAGCACTGGAGAGGCCTGGCCTTGGACCAGACACCACACACGCTACCGCTCGCTGCGGCAAGCCTCCGATACGCACGCTACTGCTACGCTACCACTAGCTACGGCTACCCGCCGTAAGACGTGCTGCCGCTACGCTACTCTATGGCTAGCCCTCGACGAGACTTGCTAACTGTACGCTGAGCTACGGCTCGGCCTCAACCAGACGCGCGACCGCTACACTATGGCTAGCCCTCCACTAGACCAGCCACTCTATGGCTAGCCCTCCACTAGACCAGCTACAGCTACAGCTATGCTATGGCTTGCCCTTCACCAGATACTCTGGCCGCCCACGAGAAATGCTACAATAAGGCTATTCTTCAACAAGACATGCTACGGTGAGCCCTCCACGAGACACATTAAGCTACGCAAGTCTACCAGTAGGACGCTACACTACCATTACGCTACTGCTACCGCAACACTAAACATGCTAGGCTACTGCTACCTCTCCACTAGACTCTCTCCCATCCTCCTTCCACCCTTCCTCCTCACTGCTCCTTGGTTCTGGTGGAAGTGGCCTCCTCCCTCCTCTTCCTCCCTCCTCCTCTTCCCTCCCTTCCTCCTCCTCCCTCCCCCCTCCTCCTCCTGCTCCTTGGTTCTTGTGGATGCGCCTCCTCATCCATTATGGATGAGGTTAGTCTACTCATGCTCCGGGCGCAGAGCGGGAGATTTGGGATAATCCAGCGCAAAACAGGGCGGTCACATAATGAAGGAGAGGGAACAAATGTCAACACAATCACACTGGGACTGGATTAGAGCCTCTCTCTCTCTCTCTCTCTCTCTCTCTCTCTCTCTCTCTCTCTCTCTCTCTCTCTCTCTCTCTCTCTCCCTCTCTCTCTCTCTCTCTCTCTCTCTCTCTCTCTCTCTCTCTCTCTCTCTCTCTCTCTCTCTCTCTCTCTCCCCCTCCCTCCCTCTCTCTCTGTCTTGCTCTCTCTGTCTTGCTCTCTCTCTCCCTCTCCCCCTCTCCCCCCTCTCTCTTTTTCTCTCCCCGCCTCTCTCTCTCTCCCCCCTTCTCTCTCTATCTCTCCCCCCTCTCCCTCCCCTCTCTCTCTCTCCCCCCCCACTCTCTCTTCTTTTCTCTCTCTCCCCCCTCTCTGAGTTCAGAGGTCAGACCGCTTCCTCGTCTCTCTGCCGCACTTGAAAGGCTCTAGCACGTTGCTACGGCGACGATACAGTACGCTTACACATCGCTGCTTATTGCCACGGCGACCCAGGGTCAACTTTAAGGTTCTCCATGTCGGTGGGTCGTGCTTAGCGAGAGCTCGCAGGCTAGCATGAGCACGCCCGTTAGCATTAGCCGGTGTGTTAGCATGATGAACTGTGAAGTGGAGCACAGAGCTCTGCAGCGTCTCCTCCTCCTCCGTCACTCCTCCTCCTCCTCCTCTGTCACCCCTCCTCCTGCTCCATCAGTCCTCCTCCTCCTCCTCCATCACTCCTCCTCCTTCGTCACTCCTCCTCCTCCGTCAATCCTCCTCCTCCTCCTCTGTCACTCCTCCTCCTCCTCCTCCTCCTCTCCCCTCCTCCTCCTCCTCCATCACTCCTCCTCCTCCTCCTCCTCCTACTGTCACCCCTCCTCCTGCTCCATCAATCCTCCTCCTCCTCCTCCTCCATCAATCCTCCTCCTCTTCCTCCATCACTCCTCCTCCTATTCCTCCATCACTACTCCTCCTCCTCCACCTCCTCCTCCTCCTGCATCACTCTTCATCCGTCACATTCCCCAGCACCACCCCTATCCCTCCTCTATTCTGTTAATGTTTCCCCCTTTACCTCCCCTCTCCCCCTCCCCCCCCCCCCCCCCCCACACACCCCTCCAGACCAATTAGCTCTAAGTGTGAGTGAGTTGTGACCCGAGGCGCTGTCGGACATGCAGCTGTAACCGTGGCGATGGTCACCTGATGACAACCGTTTCTCCGCTGGCTGCCTCGCCCTCCGGCGGGAA
Source organism: Melanogrammus aeglefinus (assembly GCA_900291075.1). Lineage (NCBI taxonomy): Eukaryota > Metazoa > Chordata > Actinopteri > Gadiformes > Gadidae > Melanogrammus > Melanogrammus aeglefinus. The sequence goes on from OLKM01002478.1 coordinate 37,359, forward strand.
GATGGCCGCTTCCCACCGATCGATTGGCTGATTGATCAGCAGCTCCTCATGCATTACGCATTTCTCTCAGGCTCATTAGCTCCCAGACGGGACACACATGCACCTGAGGTCACTTCCTGTTGGGCCCCTGACAGGAAGTGACCTCAGGACAGGATGGCTTTTCTCTCTCTCTCTCTCTCTCTCTCTCTCTCTCTCTCTCTCTCCTCTCTCTTCTCTCTCTTCTCTCTCTCTCTCTCTCTCTCTCTCTCTCTCTCTCTCTCTCTCTCTCTCTCTCTCATGGTATTTATCGCTGTTATTCAAAGAGAGACAGACAGGTCATTAAGGGTTAGCGAACACACACACACAAATACGGACACACACCACACACACACACACACACACACAGATACACACACATATAGTGTGTGAGTTGAGAGGCAATCCCTTTAATTGTGTTGATTTTAATGTGCTTCTCTGAGAGCTAGAGGCAAATTAAAACGCAGCTAACAAGCTAATTCACATTAGCAGCTAATCCCTGATCATCACGCACACACACACACAAACACACACACACGCACACACACACACACACACACACACACACACACACACAACACACACACACACACACACACACACACACACACACACACACACACACACACACACACACACACACACACACACACACACACACACACACAAACACACACAGGTCTGACCAGTAGACTGCATGAAAAGCTTCATGGTCAATATTTAAAATGCTGAAAACATTGTGGAACATTCTGGAAACGTTGAATAACATTACAACCTGAAGCACAGAAACTGGGCCTTAAAACATGAGGAGAGGAAAGGGGGTAGAGAAGAGGAGGTGGAGGAAAGGAGGTGGAGGAGAGGTGGAGTAGGAGAGGTGGAGGAGTCCGGTGGGTTGACGGCTCGTTAGAAGTCAGGGCGGCGCGCGGGAGCGGGTCGCTCCTTTCTCACATCTCCGCGCGCATCAGAGATTCTTTCAAGTGTCTCCCGCGTCGCCGAAGATGACAACAGAGATCGATAAGCGGCTCGAAATGAAAAGAAGCCGCAGCTTGGCCCCCGGGCGGTAGACTTCACAGCCGCCTCTGAACTCCCGCCACTCCGCGCCGTCCGCCGTGAGAAGCACAGCCTCGCGCTCCTTATTGTACCAAGGTAAGAGTCCGCGTCACGCGCCTCGGCGGGGCTGACGGACGGGTGGGGGGAAAGGGGGGGTTCAGGGTGGGGGTTGTGGGAGGGTGGAGGGGAGGTGGGGGGATTTAGGGGTGCTGTTCTGCATGCGAGTCGGAGGATTTCTGCAGGAACAGAAACTGTTCTCATTATTTATAATCTCATTATTTATAATCTCATTATTTGTAATCTCATTATTTAGTCTTCTGGTTATTTGGTCATTTCGTTGTTATCTCGTTATTCTATAATGTCGCGATGTTTCCTGGTGGAATGTGTCGCTGAATCAGAGTTGATTTGTTGATTCATTTGTTATTTGATTCTCGTTAGACTCGAAATCGTCTTTTAAATATTCAAAATAAGATGACGGCCTGATTATTATTACCCTATCTATAATTATTATAATTGGGAAACTTAACAGTTTATCATACTAATAATATATTATTTTTAATATTATAATAATAATAATAATTATTATTATTATTATGAGTAGCCTATATTATTGTTTTTGCGTTGCAGATATTTTTTCTAATAGTAAGTTTTATTTATCGCTTATTTGTTATTCGTGTGAAATTTTGTAAATTAAGGGTTATTAATAAATAGGCCTATACTGTGGTAAATTTACTATAGTGAATGTGATGCATTAAATGTACTGCAGTAAATGTAGGCTGCAGTAAGTGTTCTGCATTCATTTATACTGCGGTAATAGTAGGCCCTACAGTAATAGTAGGCCTACTGTGTTAAATGTAATGCAGTATAGGCCTACTGCAGTAGCCGAAGTACTTTGTTTTGTTAGGTTGATGTTTATGTATAATAGTACTGCGCTGTAGTAATGTTCCTGCAGTTATACTATAGGCCTACTGTAGTTATTGCAGTGATAGTATGGTGCTGTCGGTGTTTACGTGGGAATGCGGGGGGAATCCGCACAGATCTCATCTGGCTCCCAGAGGCCTCGCGAGGTTTCCCAGGGGGCCCCGCATTAATGGCTGATTTAATGAGTGATTTAATGAGTTTAATAGGAGTATGACTACAAATGTTAAGGGAGGATTAGGCAGCAGGCCTCCGTCCGGTCCGCTGAAGGAGCTGAAGACACACATCCAGATGTTCTGTTGTTCCGTGAATCGTCTCATCGTGTCTGCACCTATACGCACCGCAATGCACTACACCTAAACACACACTAATGTTTCACCTTATTAATTATTAATTCACCGCTTGTGGAGGAATATCAACTAAATCAATCCGGCTGTAGTGATTAAATATTAAAAACAAGACACTTCGTTCGTTCTGGATTAAATAATCTATTTATGGACCAATAAACCGCGGGTTCAGTAAACCAACAACCGGTCACCCGTCAAACCTTTATTGTGAAGCGTGTTCAGTCAAACACAATGCTTAAAGTGTCTTCTGTCAAACGTTGTTCAGCATTAAACACAATAATAAAGGCTGTCCTCTGTACCTTTATTGTGAAGGAGGTTTCCGCGGTAACGATTGTTAAATAAGCAGAGACGCTCATCACTGATACTTCACTTTGTTGCGTTATTCCTCCACGGTCTCTGCTCGCTGCTAAACTGCGCATACACGAACACACCCATCTGAACACACACAAACGCACACACATACACGCAAGCACGCACACACACACACACACACACACACACACACACACACACACACACACACACACACACACACACACACACACACACACACACACACACACACACACACACACACACACACACACACACACACACACACACACACACACACACACACACATACACACACAATCACAGGCACATGAACACACCCCTCTGAACACACACCCACACACGCACACCCCCCCACGATAACACTATAGGCAAGGCACACACACGAACACACTCCTCTGAACCCACACACACGCACACGCACGCGCCTCCCGCTCCGGAGACTCCCGCTCCAGACTTCCAGGGGAAAGTTTCGCAGACGAGGCGAACGGATTTAGTGAAGACACGCGTATTCATGCGTTCACGTGCTTATTAACGCTTTTATTAACGCGCATCAAGACGGCATCGTAGAGTGAGAGGAGCGCGGATCGCAGACTGCTTATCCCGGGGGTGGAGAGTCACTGAACCCGGACCGTGAAGACGCTGCATTCACTTCTTTAGGAGCTAAGCTCCAGCATCGGCGCGCGGGTGTGGGTGTGCGTGTGCGTGTGTTTGTGTTTGTGTGCGTGCGTGCGTGCGTGTGTGTGTGTGTGTGTGTGTGTGTGTGTGTGTGTGTGTGTGTGTGTGTGTGTGTGTGTGTGTGTGTGTGTGTGTGTGTGTGTGTGTGTGTGTGTGTGTGTTTGTGTGTGTGACCCGTGGAATCTACCTTTGAATCGAAGCGCGCGGACGGCCCGGACCCCCCGCCCCCCCCCCATACCATACCCCTGGTGAGTCGGCCCGTACCGGGATGTGAGCTCGTGCTTCACGATGAATTCGTTACACCTTCAGTCGGGTTCAGTGCGTTCAGATGTGGATTCCGATGTACGTTCAGATGTGGATTCTGATCTTGATTCATATGAGGATACCACGGCTGTAGACGAGCCGTGAGCTTGAGACGGACAGGCGAAGGGAGGACGCGTCGTTAGTGACCCTCCCGAAGTAACGCGGAACACGTGCGCCTTGAACCAGAGCTACTGTTCGTTACAAACAGACTACTTATATCATAAATATTACAAACGGCTTACGGGACATCGGGCTACTGTTCACTCAGTATTACAAACAGCCTCTTTATAGAGCTCTAAAGACGGCTCTATTAGACGTCTGTAATACTGAATGAACATTAAACTGTGTAATCCAAAAACAGCCTATTATATCGTTTAAACCAAGAGACATATAAACTGTACCATAAATATAACAAAAAGCCTACTTCAATATTGTAAATGAACTCTAAAGACATCACCGTTTACTCAAACAGCTTACTTAAAGCACGAGACATCAGGCCAATGTTTTATAAATATTATGAATCAGCAACTTATTGTAAACCGACTCTAAAGACGTCGGGTCCATAAATGTTGTGTTGTTTAAACCAACTATATCTTCCCACTTAATTATAATAGGTTTAATAAATCGACCCATTTTAAAGATATGTGAGATCTATGGTGTATCGGCCTATAACAAAAGGAACCTAGGCTACAATAGGCCTATCGTTATTTAGTAATACATTATTCATAAAAAACTCGTTCGGAGGAGAATAAATTGAAAATTTGTTTTAATACCGTATTCAAAAGGACAATTCAAATAACAATTTGTTTTAAATTAATTTAATTACAAATAAATGATTTCTGTAAGAAAATAAATAATTAATTCGAATCAAATAACTATATCAGTCAAAGTAATATTGGAGTGGATTGTCCGAGATATGCGTCATTTAAATGATAATGATCAAAGAGATTAGGATTCATCTGTTTCTTGCTGAGTTGTCTGCCTTAAACATTATTATTATTTAGCTCTATTACTCATCATCATTAATAGTACTAGGCCTATTATTATCCTTAATCAGGGTTCTTATCGTCATTATTTTATTCTTATAGGCCTAATTAATGTTAATTATTATTACGCACCAAGATTAAATTAACAGGGTTTTTTTTAAATATATTTTGGGTATAGCGTGCAAGGTGTTGTGATACTTTGAGCTTAATTTATATTAAGCAGATAATATAATAATATGTGTTTTTCTTAATTGAAAAATAACAAACATTTTCAACATTTGCACCGCTGCGTGAAAACGCTTTTCATTCGTTTTAAATGGCCATTATTATTAATAATAATAAGTCACTATAACCCGGTTTAATTCTAAGTATGAATGAACGTTATTGAAGGATATTTATATTCACATTATTTTATTTTTTATTTTCCATGTAGGCCTATCTATGTTTTACTATAATTATTATTGTTATGTATTGTTCCGGTTTTACGCGTGCATTACTACAGTTTTACGCGTGGCACCGAGGAGCATCTTCCGGTATTTCATTAGAGAGCGAGGCGCTGAGCAGGTATGACCTCTGACCTCACCTCCGTGTTGTCTCACAAAGAGTCAAAATCACACATGTAGAGCACGCGGGACCCCGCTCCCATCAGAGAAGAAAAGAATAAAAGAGAGAGAGAGAGAGAGAGAGAGAGAGAGAGAGAGAGAGAGAGAGAGAGAGAGAGAGAGAGAGAGAGAGAGAGAGAGAGAGAGAGAGAGGAGAGAGAGAGAGAGAGAGAGAGAGAGAGGAGAGAGAGAGAAGAGAGAGAGAGAGAGAGCGATGAGAGAGAGAGAAGAGAGAGAGAGAGAGAGAGAGAGAGAGAGAGAGAGAGAGAGAGAGAGAGAGAGAGAGAGAGAGAGAGAGAGAGAGAGAGAGAGAGAGAGAGAGAGAGAGAGAGAGAGAGAGAAGAGAGAGAGAGAGAGAGAGAGAGAGAGAGAGAGAGAGAGAGAGAGAGAGAGAGAGAGAGAGAGAGAGAGAGAGAGAGAGAGAGAGAGAGAGAGATCAGCATGCAAATTCTCTGCTTCTTGAATTATCATAAGCAAACAGCAGATCCCGGGCTAATAAAAGGCCATCTGTGTAACTTCATATCGAGGTAGTGTGGGGCGGCCGATAATGAATTTTGTAATATCCCGCCGACAGACATCTCAATCAGCCGCTAATCCCGCGCTTTTACAGCCGAATCACTCCGCTTCCAACCCAACTGCTGCTCGCGCAAACACGACGAACACACGACAACTTAAATAGACCGTAGGCCTACTTAGACCTGACATCTACCCTACAGAACCACACCTTAAATAGTCCGTAGGCCTACTCTAGACATGACATCTACCCTACAGAACCACACCTTAAATAGTCTGTAGGTCTACTTAAACCTGACATCTACCCTACAGAACCACACCTTAAATAGACCGTAGGCCTAGACATGATATCTACCGTACAGAACCTCACCTTAAATAGTAGGTCTACTTAAACCTGACATCCACCCTACAGAACCACACCTTAAATAGACTGTAGGCCACTTAAACCTGACATCTACCCTACAGAAGAACACCGTCTGGGGACGTGTTCCCCCTGCCCCAGACCCGGTCCTCAGACCTGGTCGCCCCTGGTCTCTAGACTTGGTCCCTCTGGGTCTTCTTGTCCTCTTGGTAATGATACTAATATTTATGGTAATAATCATAACGTTTAAATCTCTTCCAGACGTCATCATGGAGTCTCACTGCCGAAAGCTAGCCAACACCTGCGCCCAGATCGGTGAGTGGCCCCCCCACATCCCGGCAGAACAGTCTGGAGTCAGTCTGGAGTCCGCGTGGGTCTAGAGTCCAGGGTCATCCTGAGTCTAGGGTCTAGCGTCAGTCTGGGTCTAGACCAGAGTCCGCTTGCTGGTCAGATTAGAGTCTATCCGAGTCTAGAGTCCAGGGTCAGCCTGGGTCTAGACTAGAGTCGGCCTGGGACTGGTCTAGAGTCAGTCTGGGTCTAGAGGCCAGGGTCAAACTGGATCTAGAGTCCAGGGTCAGTCTGGGTCTAGACTAGAGTCTGCTTCGGACTGGTCTAGAGTCGGTCTAGAGCCTAGGGTCAGTCTGTCTAGACTAGAGTCAGCCTGGGTCTAGACTAGAGTCTGTCTGGGTCTAGACTAGAGTCAGTCTGGGTCTAGAGTCCACCTGGGTGTAGATTAGAGTCAAACTTGGTCTAGACTAGAGTCCACTTGGGTCTAGAGTCCAGGGTCAGCCCAGGTCTAGCCTGAGGAGTCGCGTGCAGGCCTTCTGTGGTCCTGGCCCGACCCCTGGTGGCCGGGACCGGATCTGAGAATTAAAATTAAAAAAAGTCTTAATATAATATAATAATAAGAATTACAATATGAATATTCATTTATTATTATTATTATGTAATAATATGAATATATAAAATTTACAAATAATAATAGCCTAATAATATTAATATGATAGGCCTATAATAAAAGTCCTTATATCCCCGCATAAATAAATAAACATCAGAACATTTCTCCCGCCACTTCTCTGCTCCCGGTGGAACTCGTCAGGACATCGATAAGCAGACAATAATCAGATTTATTAGGGTAATAACTAGAATTAGACTCTAATCGATCCGTTCAAATAAACAGGGAGGGCCTCTGTGCAATTCAACCGGAAATTAGACGATGTCGCGGAAATGTACCCTGACGCTGAGGCTCTGAGGAGGCCAGCCCGGTCCAGAGGCTCTGAGGCCGGCCCGATCGAGTAGAGGCTCTGAGGAGGCAGGCCAGTAAGGTGGAGGCTTGAAGGAGGCAAACCGGTCCAGTAGAGGCTCTGAGGAGGCTGGCACTGTCCAGAGGCTCTGGTGAGGCTGGCACGGTCCAGAGGCTCTGGTGAGGCTGGCACGGTCCAGAGGCTCTGAGGAGGCTGGTCCGGTCCAGAGGCTCTGAGGAGGCTGGTCCGGTCCAGTAGGGGCTCTGACGAGGCCCGGCTGTGAGGAGGCATAACGAGGTAAACAGATCGCGCGTGATTAGGGCCGCCTCATATTGTTAGAGGTAATATATGCGCGGCTCGCTGGCCGGGCTCGAGGGAAAACTAAATGTATAATGAAAGGCGACGCGTGAGCAGGAATACGCGCGTGCGGTAATGTGACGTGTTGGTAAGCCGGTGGAAAAGGCTCGCGCTCCCGTATTGACTGAATAGATAATTAATGGCCCTCGTGCTGTAGCGCAGAGCCGCGGTAATCCACTTCAACTTTAGTGGTCCCGCGCAGGAAGGAGCGGCGGCTCCACGCGCTCTGGAAACACGTCTCAATAATAACATGATCAGTGACGTCACTTACAGCCCCTATTAACGCGCATCATTTGAATAATCCCTTTTATGCATGTTGTGGTTTTGGGGAATTGGTTTTTAGATGTTCACGTTCACGTGAATTCATCCACACAGCAGGCGCGTGTTGATCGACGGACGCGCGGATTGAAGAGCAGAGAGGTGTAAAGTCATCACGCGCGTGCGTGATGAGAAGGGTGGTTGATGAGCGAGCGTTGCCGACCTCCCGCGTCACGTGGCCCTCTCCTCACGTCGTCTCGAGAGATGTTGACTCCGCGCGCCGCGGACTCCTGGGAGCCGCGGGAAAGTTTGCTCATCGCAGATAAAACTCATTAAAGTCCTCCAAAGAGACTCAGAGGCAGAGCGCGCTCCCGAGCCGCTCAGCCCGCGGTGTGGACGTAAATATGAAATCTGGTTTAAGAGCCTTTATTGTGTTTGGGCTGGTCACGTGGCCGCTGCTTCCGGCGGGAAGACCTCAGACCAGGTCGGGTCAAGTGACCTGAATAATAACACTTTAGTCTTCATAACGTGTTCATAACGTCATCATTGGAATCATTCACCCTCGAATAGTCTGGTTGTCTTGTTGTGCCCTTGTGTTGTTGTTTTTTGGTTGTGTTGTTATGTTGTGGTTGTGTTGTTGTTTTGTCGTTGTGTTGTTGTGTCTTCACGAGGCTGGACTATCAGATCCGCGCATTTAATGTTATTCACCGGGTACTCTGACGTCTTCATGCACCGGACCCGGTTCACAGGACAGGACCCGGTTCACGGGACCAGGTTTCCGGACCCGGTTCAGGAGACCCGGTTCATTTGACCGGGTTCACGAGACCGGGTTCACGAGACCCGTTTCACGAGACCAACCCTTATCTTTTAACGATTTGGTCTTCCGCACGCGCGCCCCGTCCCTCTCCGTGGCGGCGCGCCCTGTCTTTTTCCGCGGCGGCGCGCTTCTATCAGGGAGGAGAATCATCCCCCGCGGAGCCGAAACATCCACACACAGATCTGATTCCAGCGTCGCGTCATCACCGACCTGTCCGTCACAATGTGGGCGGGGCTGCGGTGATGACGCGGGGGCGTGGCGCGAGGCGAGGTTGCCCATCGCGCAGCTCAGAGCGCGGAGAGGAGATCAACGCGCGGAGGGGTGTGTGTGTATGAATGTGTGTAGAGAGTGTGTGTCCACGTCTCATACCCCCTACCTGGGCTCACGCTCTGATAGTGTGCTCTAGTCGTCGGTACCGGAGGTTCCTCGCGCCGCGATGGCAGCTGGCGGCCGCTTCTGATCCAGTCTCGCGTCACTTGGTAGAACAGTTTCGAGGTTCGGGTTGGGCTCGCGGAGACCCGAGCTGGTTCCTCCGCTCGTACCAAGGATTAAACGCGTTCGACGTGCTCGTGAAGACCGGCTGCACTCCCTCCTCTACCGATGAGCTCCATGCCGTTAAACCTCGAGCACCACCACCACTTTACCGGGAGTAAGCACGCGCTCGCTATGGCGTCCACCTTACAGCCGCTTCAGCGCGCGGGGGATACGAAGCACCGGATGGACGTGCACGCGGTGTCGGACACCTCGAGCCCCGAGTCTGCCGGTAAGTTGCGAGCCCCTCCGGTTCAGACTCAGCGGCTCCGAGCGCCGTTTGCTGCGCAGGAAGTGTGTGTGCAATTGGAGATTCCAGGTGTCAGGGAGCCGTCAGATCTCCTGTCAGACCCGAGAGTCTGAACCCCCTTAATGACTTGTCAGGACCCGCGAGACCCCGTGGAGCCCCGCGCGACCCTTACCGTTAATAATAATTAATGTTGATAGTATTACTATTAAATAATTAAAGGAAGGCACCGCACGAGGAGGTATTAGTTAGTGTTTTAGGGTTAGAGGATCCACACCCAGACACACACACGCGCGCACACACACACACACACACACACACACACACACACACACACACACACACACACACACACACACACACACACACACACACACACACACACACACACACACACACACACACACACACACACACACACATTAACACCAAACACACAAACACACACACGGGTACACACAAACACACGAACACACACGCGTACACACACACGCGCACACACACACACACACACACACACACACACACACACACACACAACACACACACACACACACACACACACACACACACACACACACACACACACACACACACACACACACACACACACACACACACACACACACACACACACCAGAGATCCGCTTAGCCGAGAATTACGCGCGGCTCCCGATTCTGAAGGAATCAAACTTGTATCAGGCCTAATACTCTCTGACTAAATATATTAATACTCTAACTAGACATCATAATGCGCTCTAACTTTACTTACTATTCTTTTACAAAACATATTAAGATTCAAACTAAATGTATTAATATTATCTTAATACGCTCTAACTAAATGTATTATTACTCTAACTACACCTCTTAATACTCAAAACGTCTTAACGATGTCTTAATACTCTCTTTTAATTATCTAACTAAATGTATTAATAACCTCTGTCTAACTGAAGGGCTTGATACTCTGTTAATACCCTTTAAATAAACGTGTATCCCCCCCCCCCCCCCCCCCCCCCACAGAGAAGGAGAAGGGCCATCTTAATACAAAACGCCGTAATACTCTGTTAATACTTTTACTTAAGGTCTTAATACTCTGTTAATACTCTTAACTAAAGGTCTTAGTACTCTGTTTATAATCTAACTAATTGTACTAATCTTTTAATACTGTATTAACAGGGTCAATAATACATTAATTAATTAATACTTAATACTATATGAACAGTATGTATCGTGCCCACAGAGAAGGAGAAGGGCGGGAAGCAGGCGGCGGAGGACGCCTCTGACGACCCGTCTAAGAAGAAGCGGCAGCGGCGGCAGCGGACGCACTTCACGAGCCAGCAGCTGCAGGAGCTCGAGGCCACGTTCCAGCGGAACCGCTACCCCGACATGAGCACGCGCGAGGAGATTGCGGTGTGGACCAACCTGACAGAGGCGCGCGTGCGGGTGAGAATACATACCAATATATAGGCCCTACTAATAATATCATAATAATATCACTAATATATAATGATAATAATATCATAATAATATCACTAATATATAGCCTAATGATAATAATATCATAATAATATCACTAATATATAATGATAATATCAAAATTATATAACTAAGGATATAGTCTAATGGTACGTGTAACTACAACAGTATAGTGTATACATTTTACACTGCATACAGGCTTTATAAGTGTTAATACTATAAGAGTTAATATAGCCTGTATAAGTGTTAATAAGCCATATTACGTGTTAATGGGTTCAGACCCACGGACACAGCTGTGAATATAATAAAATAATATAAAATAATGCAAACCAACATGTTAATATGAGTTTTTATTAACCGTTACATTCTACGTGTTTTATTGACTAAACCTGACTTACCGTAATGACGTTGGGTTGATTCCGAGGATCAGAGAGGAGGAAGGAAACAGGACTGAGTCTGAGGACCTCGGTGTAGTCCACAGGCAGACATAAAGGCTGTTACTAACGAGACAATATAGATATTAACATGAAGCTCTGCTCAGAAAATTACGGTAAATAGGCTACATGAAGTGAGTTCTGGATTGGACGCTAACTTCTTGGAGGGTCGACAAACATAATGTTATGATGACATTATGTTTGTCTTACAATAAATAGGTTAACTGATTATAAATGTTTTTTAAAGAGGCAGTAGGACTATCTGTTATGGTTCAGACCGGAGATCCGTCCGGTGTTAAAGGGTATCAGATAATAATCCTGGTTTAATATTTTTTATTATTATTATTATTATTATTATTATTATTATTATTATTATTATTATTATTATTATTATTATTATTATTATTATTATTGTTATTATTATTATTATTATTATTATTATTATTATTATTATTATTATTATTATTATTATTATTATTATTATTATTATTATTATTAAGGTGTGTATTAGATAATAACGAGCAGTTCTGGTTTAATATTATATTAATTATAATATTATAATATGATAACATTATTATATATTATATTATAGCGTGTGTATTGGATAATATCGTGCGCGTAACCGCAGATCTGGTTTAATGTGTATTGGATAATAACGTGCTCGTGTCCGCGTGGTCTGCTTCAATGTGTATTGGATAATAACGTGCGCGTGTCCGCAGGTCTGGTTCAAGAACCGGCGCGCCAAGTGGCGGAAGCGCGAGCGGAACCAGCAGGCGGAGCTGTGCAAGAGCGGCTTCGGCCCGCAGTTCAACGGCCTAATGCAGCCGTACGAGGACATGTACCCGAGCTACACGTACAACAACTGGGCCGCCAAGGGCCTGGCGTCCGCTTCGCTCAGCACCAAGAGCTTCCCCTTCTTCAACTCCGTGAACCCGCTGTCCTCCCAGGCCATGTTCCCGCCCTCATCCATGGGCATGGGCTCCGGCATGGTCCCCCCCGGGGCGGGCCTCAACTCCGGCCTCAACTCCGGCCTCAACTCCCTCAACAACCTCAGCAACCTCAACAACCCGGCGCTCAACCCCGCCGGCGGCGTGTCCGCGCCCGCCTGTCCGTACGCGCCCCCGACGCCGCCCTACGTGTACCGGGACACGTGTAACTCCAGCCTGGCAAGCCTCAGACTTAAAGCCAAGCAGCACTCCAGCTTCGGGTACGCGAGCGTCCAGAACCCGGCGTCGAACCTGAGCGCGTGTCAGTACGCGGTGGACAGACCCGTCTAGCCCCGCACCCCCCCACCCCTCCCCCTGATCCCCTGACCCCCACGACCTCTTCCGGGCCGCCCCTCGTCCCGCGAGCAGAGGAGGTCTGGACTGGGAATGGGTTTTGCGCGGCTCGGTAGGAGGTTTTCCCCGGGACTCGGTACCCGGGACTCGGTACCCGGGACTCGGGACTCGGTACCCGGTTGGACTCGATGGTTGTAAATATTCTCGGTCTCTAACGACCGCCGCATGTGAACCCAACGGATCCTGATTTGCTTGCAGCACAAAGGGAATGTACATAGGCGCCCCGCCGCGTGCTCTAACATATTAATAACTAATATTAATGTCGTGTGGGTCTGGGTTAGTAGAACAAGTTTCACGTGTCCCGCCGTTTCTCTGTAATAATGTCTTTTTTTTTCAACATCAAAAAATAAACTATTGTGTTTTATTTAATGGAAGTAAATATATTGTTCAAAATACCTGTTGGGTCGGGACTTTCTTTGAGCCTCGGGGGGTCCGACAGCAGAAATGGACTGAATGATAAACGGACTGCATTTATACCGCGCTGCTCTAACCAGCGGCCACTCAAAGCGCTGCGCAATACATGTCTCACATTCACCCATTTATGCACACATTCACCCATTCAAACATTCACCCACCGAGGGCGGGGTCAGCCACGCAGGGAGACAGCCAGCTCCTTAGAAGCAGTCAGGGTGAGGTGCCTTGCTCAGGGACACCTCGACACTCGAGAGCCGGGGACCGAACTAGAAACCCTATGTTTACCAGCCAGCCCGTTCTACCTCCTGAACCACATACCGCCCAGACAGCGAGTCTAATCTGACCAGACAACAGCGGAGTCCAATACACACAGCCTGAAATAACACACACACACACACACACACACACACACACACACACACACACACACACACACACACACACACACACACACACACACACACACACACACACACACACACACACACACACACACACACACACACACACACACACAATAATAGGTATATGAAGTATAAATAAGTATAGAGTTTAGCCTAAAGCCTCCAAAATAAAAAAAACACGCGCTAATAAGGGATCGATAAAGCGTCATAATTAATGAAGTCATCAATGCACGTGTCCAGATGAGTGACTTCCGCAGGGTTTCCTCCTCTCAAACCTCCGCCCGCCGGGACTATTTATAGCTCAAATCAAACGCGCTGCGCTCCAGCGGCCCGCGCGGACACTTCTAAACTGTTTACCTTCGCGCACTGCACACAAACACGGCCGCACATGCGCACAACGACCCGAGAGTCCGCCGCGGAGCAATAGCTCCGGGCGACGCTAAAACAAACAGGTGGTGTCCTCGTGTTGACAGAGCAGAGTGTTTGTTTACCAGGTAGGACTACACTAGACTCGACCGGGACAGACCAGACCGGGTCAGACCAGACCAGACCAGACCGGGTCAGACAAGACCAGACCAGCTGAACTCTGAGGTCTCAAGGAGGGCCGGTCGGAGTGACGGACGGTCGGAGCGCGAGACATCGGCCGCTAATCAGCTGACGGATAAGAGCGGGTCGGTCTGAGGTCCAATCCACATCCCAATCCACATCGGGACGAGACACACACACACACACACACACACACACACACACACACACACACACACACACACACACACACACACACACACACACACACACACACACACACACACACACACACACACACACACACACACACACACACACACACACACACACACACACACACTCTTTTGGTCTGGCTCTGGACCGGAGGAGTTCATTCGGATAAGTTCCAGCGGACTGAACGCTCACGCAACAGCGAGGTGAGACCGAGCAAACTAACAACAACAAACTATACAAATGCACTAATTATACGACAATCCTACCGTGTTACTGATAATATTAGACTATACAATCCTACTGTCATATAGGCCCTACTGATTATACTACATAACCGTAATGCTATTAATATTGAATTATACAAATATACAGCAATTACTACAACCCGTAAAACTCATTATATTGAAGTATACAATTATACTGTAATGCTAACATTATACTATACAATTCTACCGAGTGGCTAGTAAAATCAAACTCAATATCCTAATTGTACTGTAATAGGCCTACTACTTATATTCAACTATATAATAGTACTGTAATACTAATAATATTAAACTATAAAATTGTGGCTAATAATAAACTATATACATTTACATAAAATGTATAATACATGATAATTAATGGCTAAATGTAAATGTGAATGCATATCAATATCATATTATAGGCCCACTATGATAATAAAGCAGAAAAAACGATGTTATTAGAATGAACTTATTTTAATAGGCCTACCATTTGACATATAGGCCTAATAAAATAAATCTGATTTGTGGTCTATAATTTGTTATTTTATTACAATTTACTAAATAAACCACTTAACCATATACCATAGGCCTACTACTCAACTAATTTCAGCCGAAACTAGTTAGTGTCAATCCTGATATAAATATATATATGACATATCTATAATATATGATCATAATTAATGATAAAATAATAATACTTATATTATGGCTATATATATTAATAGTATTAATCTAGTGCAGACAGTAGTATTATAATTATTTGTAATAATTGTAATATTCATAGTATTACTAAAAGTATTATTATATTGCGGTAGAGTATTATTATTATTATATTATTAATAATAATAATTGTATAATTAATAGCATTACCAATGGTATTGTTCTAGTGCAGAAAGTAGGTATATTTAGGGCTTCAAAATCCTCATCCTAACGGAATATGCAGCTCTTTTAGCCGTAAAACGTTAGTAATAATTCAGGAATACCACAGGAATACTAAAGTAAGATTTATAAGACTTCAGTAATACTTCAAGAATCCTCCTGTTCTGAAGAAACACTTCAGTAATCCTTCAATAATATTAATCCGCCTATAATCTGGAATGATTAGACCGGAGAATCTTTCCAAAGAGCTTTCACTCAGCGAGAGGAGGACGGAACCAGTCTGAACGCGTCGAGTAGCAACGCTCAGTCTGAAGAGACATGGTTGTTCTTTCTCCTCCTCATCTCGTCTCTTAAATCAGTTGTTTCTCCTCTCATCGCTTATTATAGCCTATTTAAAGGTGATGTAAAAGAAGAGATCCGTGTAACCCGTGAATCAGCCTTTTTTAGTTTTAGTTACATGATAATTTCATAGATACAAACTCATTCTTATATCAGCATTTACTCTTTGTTGAGGTTTTCCCTCAGCGGTTCCGATCCTCATTTATATTCAATGTTTACCTCTTCAGGACTTAAGCCGATATTTACGGCACAATGTATGGTTTGGGCACCTCATTAAAACACCTCCTTTAGAACGACACCTAATTAAAAACACACTTAATTAAAATACACTTAATTAAAAATACAACTGCCGCATCGCGCCTGCGCGGTGAGGCGCAGAGCGCGTCTATAAATAATGTGTAGGATCCATAAGGGGAGAAGTATGGAGAAGCAGAAGATAAGACGTGGAGGTTGGTTAACTCTGAGTTAAGTTAAGGATCAGGAAGTCACCTTCGCTTTTGTTCATGTCTGAATAACAGACAACAGACTTTTGTAGGGTTTTTCCATCGACATTAAAAGTTATAACATATAATAATATAACCTATTGATATTTTCATGATCATTTAATGAAAGCCGTTCAATGTCAGCAATGTCTGGAATTGTGACAAATTCAAACGTTTCTTTAACTGTAGATCGCGGAGACTGGTTTCGTTTTTAAAGGAGTGACGATTCTAATTGGATGGATGGGTTTGCGCTCCGGTTACTAGGAGGCTGTGTCCGTGTGTAGGACTTCATCATCCTCATCCTCATCCTCATCCTCATCATCACCATCCTCATGATAAAAGGTAACTTCATTTTAAATACCTCCTAAAGTTTAATGTGCCAACGTTTGGTAGATGCCCTGCCGCACACACACACACACACACACACACACACACACACACACACACACACACACACACACACACACACACACACACACACACACACACACACACACACACACACACACACGCAAACGCACACACAGTTTATGGTTTGGACCAATCAGTGTTCAGAGGCTACAGCTTAGGGTCACTTGATGTGACCTCACACATTCTCACCCTCACCAAACCTAACCCTCATCCCCCCTCCCCCTCCCTCACAGCCTTATGAACCTAACCCCCCTCCCTTAATTTAAACCCAGCCCCCCCTCCTTTAGATTCTAACCCAGCCCCTGCCATCCCTTATAACATTGTCCACTCACTGACCTTAATAACCTGACTCTTTCATTATAACCCTAATGCCTTACCTTATACCTTAACCCTTAACTTAACCTTCCCTTAACCCTTCCCTCACACCTTGGAATAGGGTAATAGGGTATTATAGTATCAAACATTACTTTTTGTAACGTTTTGAAGTCTTATAAAGACTTCAATAAATGATTGAAGTCTTTATAAATATCAAAGTCATATGATAAACACTGTTATACACACTGTAGTACAACACTGTAATATAACACAGATTACTTTACAACACTATATTACAACACTGTAATACACAGTAGAGTACTTTCAACCTCTTATTATTCCACTTGTTACACTCTAAAGCATCTACAGGATGATTTCACTACTTGAGTTCATGACGTAGTGCCTGCAGTTTATAAATATTAAGACATATTTAAACCAACTTTAATCAGCCAGTAGAACATATTCTACAAAATAGCAACAATAGTTTACATCTTCCAACTTACCAGTTAACCAGAAGATTGACAGGTCATTAAGGAGCAGGTAGGGGTTAGACAGTACAGAGACAGGTCATTAAGGAACTAGTAGGGGTTAGACAGTACAGAGACAGGTCATTAAGGGAAGGGGTTAGACAGTAGATACAGTTCATTCTGGAGCAGGTAGGGGTTAGACAGTACAGAGACAGGTCATTAAGGAGCAGGTAGGGGTTAGACAGTACAGAGACAGGTCATTAAGGAGCAGGGGTTAAACAGTACAGAGACAGGTCATTAAGGAGCAGGGGTTAAACAGTACAGAGACAGGTCATTAAGGGAAGGGGTTAGACAATACAGTTAATTCTGGAGCAGGTAGGGGTTATACAGTACATATACAGTACATTCAGTAGCAGGTAGGGGTTAGACAGTTGTGTTGGCGATTAACTGTCAATCCAACCGCATTCATTCAGACTTCCCATTAGCAGTGGAGACGTCTTGCTCTGCTACAGTGACGCCTCACAGTAAACGTTTACAGTACAGATTAACCATGCTTTGACTCCGGGAGAGTTATGGTTAATGTATTTCATGCAGTGGCTTTGCGGCAGAACTGGCAACCCTCTACTCCTCTAGAGGTGTGGAAAGCTTCTTATCAGTGTTCTTGTTCTGTCTCTCTTTCACCCTCTTCCTCTGGGACAGGGCCTCCAAGCTACACACCACAGGGATTCCTAGATACACACCACAGGGTCTCCTAGGAACACTACAGGGTATCCTAGCAACACATTTCAGGGTCTCCTAGCTACAGTACAGGGTCTCCTATAGCAACACACTACAGGGTCTCCTATCTACAGTACAGGGTATCATAGCAACACACTACAGGGTCTCCTAGCAACACACTTCAGGGTCTCCTAGATACAGAACAGTGTCTCCTAGCAACACACTACATGGTCTTACAGCAACACTACGGGGTCTCCAAGCTTCAGTACAGGGTCTCCAGCAACACTCCAGGGTCTCCTAGCAACACACTACAGGGTCTCCTAGCAACACACTCCAGGGTCTCCCAACAACACTACAGGGTTTCCTAGCAACACGCTACAGTCTCTTCTCAAATTATTTTTGTACGCTTTTTTTCCTTTTAAAGTCTGCTTGAAAATACATCCTGATTCAACCTGATAATGTCATCATAATATCCAATAAAAAAAATTATCTGTATATCCCTGATATTTACGAAAGAGAAATGAATGTCGCATTAAAAACTTAAAACCACAAATTCCTTGCATTTGAAAGCTTTCCTGTCACTTTAACTCTGATTCCTGTTGTCTATTTAAGATTAATAAAGATGTTTTCATTTGTTTTACTACATCAAAATAGACATGAGGGACTGACACAGACTACAGCAAACCAATGGACACCAACAGGGATCTGGAGAGACCAGTAGAGACACCAGTCAAGACCAGTAGAGACCCATATAGACCAGGATAGACACCAGTAGAGACCAGTAGAGAACAGACAGTAGAGACCAGTAGACCAGAAGAGACACCAGTAGAGCCAGTAGAGAAAGTAGAGACCAGGAGAGACACCAGAATAGACCAGTATAGACAGTAGACACCAGTAGAGACCAGCTGATCCAGTCCAGAGTCTGCATGTGACAGATGGCTCATTATCGATCATTGATCAAGCAGATCTCCTCTCTCCGGCGTGTCATGGTTACCATGGTTACCAGCCCAGCACCAGCACAGCGCAATCCTTATGGGATGTGGTGAGAGTATTCTCTAATCCCCCACTGCCCACTATCCACAAAGACCAACTTCTGAATTCAGTGTTGTCATCACATATTTATTGTTTAAAGTTGGGTATGGGATTTGCGAAACTCCAGCAGATTTTGAAAATACACAACTCAAATGGTCCTATCCCCTCTCCTTCAACGCTGACTCTGACTCCACCCATTCCAAGTACATGGACGGACAATCATGCAGGAGCGCGAACACAGACGCGCGAGAGCGAGCCAGGCTAGCTAGGTTGGAGTTTATGGTTGTCTTCTAGTGCTAGGTCCGAATGTGGATTAGCTAGTTAGCTAGCTCCAGGAACTACCGCAGGATAACAACAAACAGAAGCTTGCCCTGGGTCACAAGCTTTGAGTACGTGCACGGAGGGGTCACGCTCGGGGAGCGGGGGAGGGGGAGTGCAGTACGACCGTTTGATTGACGTACTTACTGTACAATGCCACTCTGTGGTTCTGGAAATCATTGGCTGGAGTTTTTTGAGCCCTGCCCGTTCCACAGATGATTGACTTGTTTAATTTTCATGTCAGTGCTTCTAACTCAGTGGCTGTAAGTGTTATGAAAAGGATTTCAAGTAATTTTTCAAAAATGACCAAAAAGGAGAATTCCATACCCAACCTATAATATTAATGTAGTATTAATACAGGCCTCCCTGTAAACGGATATTGGTATTTAACATGTATCATGTATGTGATTTTGAACGTTTTTAAAACCTTTAGGATATTTATAAAGGTTAATAAATATGCTTTGGGACTTGATATACATTCCTGTGGATTCAACAGTATAATTCAAAATCAATGATCATAAATTAATTTAAATAGTAGGCCTAGTCGTAAACCGTGTGTATTTAAAGTAGAGATGATGGAGACCAGGGATGTTTCTACTTTCATTATTTGTTTCTTGACTCGTCTCTGTCCCTGACGTCAGGTTCCACGCAGACACACCTCCTGCTCGTGAGCCGCCTGGCGGGAAGGAGGGGGGAGCTTCACCGGCCTAATGGAGGAGGGGGCGACATCGTCATTAGACCACCGTGACATTATATAGCCTACTAGTAAATATTGGAGAATGTAATTTACAATAAAGAATATATATTATACAATATATAGGCCTACTAGGATATATTATATGTCAGTTGGTCATCGTTGGCATTGTTTCGGAAAACTACATAAAGAGGTTGTTATAGGCCGTGTTCAATAGCCTACCTTGTTATAGAACGTTCGAGAGATGAGATGAGACATTTAATGGGAATAGTAAGCCTAGTATACGGTAGGTCTCAAAACATGGACACTCAAAGCAATACAAGGGATAGGCCTATATGTAAGCGTTTACGCACACGTTCAATCAGGTGTAGGCCTACATTTTATTCCTCATTAATACACTTATGAATATGGTTAAACAAGACAGAATTTCTTCTAAATGGTGTATTTCGGATTTTTTGATCTTTGAAACAAAAAAGCAGTGAACCCAAACAGTCATTTATTTTACCAAACCCGGGAGAATGATCCAGTTACGGGCGGTCTTGACCCAATGAACACCCTTTACCGCCATCTTGAGCTGTTATTGTGTGTAATGAAGCGGGACGGGAGGCGACCTCTGGGTCGGCGCCTGGGAGCCCGGAGGGCACGGCTCAACTCTCCTCCTAATAACACGGAGGCACCTGATGCCGAGGTTCAGAGCAAAGCGAATCATAAAACACCCGTTTTACCCCAAGGTGGGGATCGTCAAAACACAGACATATCGCGTTAGTTAAGGGTAAAGGTAAGAGATAGACATCCAAACCGGACGTAAGTTTCATCTCATGAATCAATTTTTTTTTGCGCGTGAGATACGGTCTGGATTTGATTTATTTTATATTTGCGTTAATGTGGTTGGTTGGACGCCAGAGGGCAGTATAACCAATAAATAACCAGACTGCTGTAGTTTAACTAACTGTTATATCTGTACTGTTAACTGTTACTTTTACTTTCAGGATTAAACCTATGAACTTAACAACGAATTAAATCAAACATTCCGAGACAGTTTCAACCGTGTGTGTCCTCTTTACTTACCAACTCTTCAACTGACGCAGTCTTGTGTGTCACATCAACAAATTCCTGAGTGCAACAAATAATATGTTCCCACATTACTGCATGGTAATTCAGTATATCATGACATCCCCCTTTTACTTGGATCACAACTTAATGTCATCAGAAACCTAAATCAATCACCTGTTGTAATTAAAGCTCGTAGCTCTGCTACGACAACTCAACTCATCTCTAGAAAAACTTTACATTATAACTTATGTAAATGAACCTTTATCTGAAAATGATTTCTTATTCTTATTCTTAGATTTTTTTACCATTAACTATTGCATTTATCATCTCATCAATTATGTCTTTAACCATTCCTTAATCAGTGCATTAACTATTCACCAAGGTATCTATTTAAAACTGCAAACACCTCAGTTAACAAGAACGGTCAACTGTATTTCCATATAAGCAAATTCAGTAACTCATTGCCACTGTATTAAATCGTCACAAAGTCTTTCAGTCTCTCGGGAGGCTTCCTTTGCCTCTGAGGTCTCGAGACAGGTGTAGCATGTCCGTCGGGCACAGCTGGCACTGCGGGACCGTCGTGAGAGTTCATGGCCTGCTGTTGTGCTGGGTAGTCTGGTGCGCTCGCGTCTTCCCGTTCGTGCTGGCTTGTGATGTACTTTTTCACGTAGGTTGTGTTCCGGCTGTATTGAGCTCCCTCCGGTGATTCTACAGTCACTTGGTTGCTGTGTTTGTGGATTACTGTGTGTGGTGCTTTGTTGAAGTTTGTGCTGACTTTGTCCACCTTTTCTTGTTTTAACAGCACTGTGTCTCCCACAGCCACATCAGAGTGCTCAGCTTTTCTCAGATCGTCTGCGTGAAGTTTGTACTGTCCTTTTTGTTCTCCATCTCGGTCTTGCAGTTCAAAGTCCATGAATGTTGGTGTAATCTCAGGCAGCTTCCCTCTCATCTTTCTGTTGAATAAGAGTTCGGCTGGACTCTTTCCTGTGGTGTTGTGCGCAATTCCCCGATACACTGTGACGTATCGCCTGAGTTCTTTCTGCCATTCCAATCCGGCAGATTGCGCGATTCTGATTCGTTTCATGAGCGAGCTGTTCTGGCGCTCGACTTCGCCGTTTGCTTGGGCCCATTTTGGTGTTGTTTTGAGATGTACAATTCCTTTCTCTGCACAGTAATCACGAAACTCGTCAGACTTGAACTGTGGCCCGTTGTCAGATCTTAGTGTCATTGGAAGTCCGTGTCGGCTGAACATGTTCTCGAGGCTGTCGATGACTTTGTCAGTTGTCGTAGAGGTAAGAACTTCATATTCATAGTACCTGCTGTAATAGTCCACTGCGACTAGAATCGAATGTTTTGATGGCAAGGGCCCGAGTAAATCAACAGCTAGAGCCTGCCATGGCCCTTCGGGAAGTGTAGTTGGTCTGAGTGGTTCGGGTGCGTCTGGGCGTGACGTGATCTGACACCCGTGGCATGATTTGCAGTATTTCTCCGCCGCCCTATCCATCCCTGGCCACCACACTTTAGTTCTGAGGTGCTGTTTTGTGCCCACTATGCCCAAATGTCCTTCATGCACCAGCGTAAGCAATCTTGAGCGTAGAGTGCTTGGAAGCACAATGTGCGTCCCCTCAGAACTATGTATCCTATTACGCACAGTTCAGCTGCAGCTGTTATGCCACGCCCGGCGACACGGTCCAACACCTCCATCTAGTGGCTGCTTGGCGCCGCTGGTCCTCATCTTCCCTACCCACCTGTCGACAATTGGTGATCACCATCCCCTACTTCAGCCGGGGACCTCCGACCAGTCGGTGCCAGTTCGTCTCTTACTACTACCCAGTTAGTATCGGCTCTACCTGCAGTATCATTGCTTGCTTGCTTGCTTGTTTCCCCTGTCCTCCAGTAATCCCTTTCCTTCGTCTCCAGTGCTCCGTCCGTCACCCCGACCTCTCGCTGCTGAACCTCCACCTGCACGACTACCCTTCTACCGCCGAAGCCCCTGCCTGCCTGACTGCCCCGCCGTTACCGAACCCTCGCCTGTCTGACCTTCCGCTTGCCCAGTCCCACCTTGTCATTCCCCTAATCCGAATAAACCCATCTTCCCTTCCACCCCGTCTCAGCTCCTCTGTGTCCA
Organism: Melanogrammus aeglefinus; assembly: GCA_900291075.1. Classification (NCBI taxonomy): domain Eukaryota; kingdom Metazoa; phylum Chordata; class Actinopteri; order Gadiformes; family Gadidae; genus Melanogrammus; species Melanogrammus aeglefinus. Next base: position 60,805 of record OLKM01002478.1, read on the forward strand.
GCGTCCGGGTCCTACTGTTCCGTATCCTTAACAGTACGAACTGGCCAGCATGGACTCAGCTGACGCAGAGGCTTTCTGCCAAATGATCTCCCCCCAGGGGACTCTCCTAGGCCAACACGACCAGGCCCTGCAGGAGGTCACCACCACTCTCCGTGAGTTGACCCAGGCTTCCCACTCCGGGTCCTCCGCTCCCTCGACCTCCCCATTCCCACCCTTCGCTACTTCGGCTTCTCCCCGGGAACCGTTCATCCCAGCCCCCGAGCGCTACGAGGGGGATCTAAGATCTTGTCGGTCATTCCTGCTCCAGTGCTCCCTGGTATTCGAGATGCAGCCCCAGACCTACCCCACGGACAGGTCGCGGATCGCCTACCTGATCGGCTCTCTGCGGGGGGAGGCTCTCGCTTGGGCAGCGGCCATGTGGGAACGCGGTTCCGCGGTCTGCTCTGACTACGACGCCTTCACCGAGGAGATGCGGAAGGTGTTCGACCACCCGGTGCGGGGTAGGGAGGCCTCCCAACGTCTCCTGCATCTTCGCCAGGGATCCCGCAGCGTCGCTTCCTTCGCGGTCCAGTTCCGGACCCTCCCGGCCGAGAGCGGTTGGAACGAGGAGGCTCTGCAGGGGTTTTTTCTGAATGCGCTTAGCAATGACGTTAAGGACCAGCTGACCTCCTGGGAGGAGGCTCCGGATTTGGACCAGTTGATCTCGCTCGCTATACGGGTGGACAATCGGCTACGCGAACGCCGTAGAGAGAGGGGTCAACATTCGGTTCCCACTTCCTCCTTCCAGCTGCCTGCAGCTCCCCGGCTCCCTCTTCTGGTTCCCGTCCCGCCTCGCAACGAACGGACCCGCTCCCCCGAGCCCATGCAGATTGGACGCACGCAATTCTCCCCCGAGGAGAGGGAACGCCGCATGCGCTCCGGAGCCTGTCTCTATTGTGGGCTATCAGGCCACCTCCGGTCTGGATGTCCCTCCCTCTCGGGAAAAGAACGGGCTTGCCAGTAACTCGATCCTGGCGAGCCACTCCCGTAATCCCTCGGTCTCCCGCCCCCTCCTGGAGGCGGTCCTCCAGTGGAAACATCAAGCCATCCCACTCTCTATCCTCCTGGACTCCGGGGCGGATGAGAGCTTCATCGATCGGGAGCTGGTTCATTGATTGGGGATCGACAGCGTCCCTCTTGACCTTCCTATTGAGACCCAGGCACTAGATGGGAGGACGCTCACGCGGGTGGAGCACCGTACCGTTCCGATCAACCTGCTCGTGTCAGGGAATCACCACGAGTTAATATCCCTTCTGGTGATTTCTAGTCCCTTCTCCCCTGTGGTTCTGGGTTATCCCTGGTTCCAGACACACAACCCCCAAGTCGATTGGAGAACGGGACGAGTCATGTCATGGAGTACGCTCTGTCTGTCCCAGTGCTTGCGGTCCGCTCAGTCTCCTCGGGCGCCAGAACTCGAGCCCGCAGCTGCCCCTCCTGACCTGTCCTCCGTCCCGGAGGAGTACCACGACCTCGGGGCGGTGTTCAGTAAGCTCTATGCCTTTTCCTTGCCCCCTCATCGTCCTTATGACTGCGCTATTGATCTCCTTCCCGGAGCCCCCCTCCCTGGCAGCCGTCTGTTCAACCTCTCTCGTCCCATACGGGAGTCAATGGAGGAGTACATCGGGGAGTCTCTCGCGGCTGGAATCATCCGTCTGTCTTCCTCACCTGTGGGAGCGGGTTTTTTCGTTGTTGGAAAGAAGGATGGCTCACTGCGACCCTGCAATGACTACCGTGGCCTGAACGACATCACGGTGAGGAACAAGTACCCCTTGCCCCTCATCAGTTCCGCCTTTGTCCCCCTCCACGGAGCCTCTGTCTTCTCAAAGCTGGATTTACGCAACGCTTACCACTTGGTCCGCATCCGGGAGGGGGACGAGTGGAAAGACCGCGTTCAAACACCCACTAGGCCACTTTGAGTACCTAGTCATGCCCCTTCGGTCTCACCAATGCTCCCCGCTGGTCTTCCAGTCCTTGGTGAAATGATGTCCTCCGGGACATGTTGAACCACACCGTCTTTCGTCTATATTGACGATTATCCTTATTTTTTCCAAGTCCGTGGAGGAGCACAGGGTTCATGGTCAGGACAGGTCCTGCAGAGGTTGCTGGAGAAACAGGCTATATATGAACACGGCGGAGAAGTGCGAGTTTCACGCTTCATCCGTCTCCTTCCTGGGCTACATTATTAGCCAGGGCCAGGTCGAGATGGATCCCTCCAAGGTCTCTGCGGTGGCGGAGTGGCCCTCTCCCTCTACCCGCAAGAGATTGCAGCAGTTCCTGGGGTTCGCTAATTTTTACCGGCGCTTTATTCGCGGCTACAGCCAAGTCGCGGCACCCCTCACGGCCTTGACTTCCACCAAGAACACCTTCACTTGGACACCGGAGGCCGAGACCGCCTTCCAGGGCCTCAAGCGGCGCTTCATTTCCGCTCCCATTCTCATCCAGCCTGACCCCTCTCTCCAGTTTGTCGTCTGTGGAGGTTCGAAGCCCGTCGGACACCGAAGTGGGCGCCGGTGCTTTCCCAGCGTTCCTCCTCCGACCACAAACTTCACCCTGTGCCTCTTTCTCCGAAGGTTGACCCCGCCTGAGCCGAAACTATGACGTCGGCAACCGCGAGCTCTTGGCTGTCAAACTCGCTTTGGAGGAGTGGAGACATTGGCTGGAGGGTGCGGAGCACCCATTTATCGTTTGGACCGACCACCGCAACTTGGCCTACATTCAGTCCGCAAGAAGGCTGAACTCCCGGCAGGCCAGGTGGGCCCTCTACTTCGGCCGGTTCAACTTTTTCCCTCACCTACCGTCCCGGCTCCCGGAATGTTAAGCCGGATGCCCTGTCCCGCCTGTATTCCCCGGAGGATCTCTGCTCTGAACCCGAAACCATCCTGCCCCCCACGTGCTTGATCGCCTCTCTCACCTGGGAGGTAGAGTCGGCCTCTTTATGGCCTCTCTTACCTCGTTCAGCTCCGGGTCGGTTTTTGAGGCTTCTTCCACCTCTCTCGCTGTCAGTCCGATGCCCTTGTCTGTCTGCAGTATGCATGAAGACCAAGAACGATCCATGTTTAACTCAACATTTGTCTCCATTCAAGGTAAAGTACACACTGTTTGTAAGTCGCTTCATGACAGCATGCAAACGCTGATGATGTGTCTCTGGATCCGCAGCCGTGAACAACGATATCGTCCGAGATGTTTTCGACACCCTCTAATTCCAGCGAGTGCCGAGGCGATTTGTGTGGATATTTGCTCGCTGCCGCGAGGACACCGCCAAAGATCAGCCGCTTGTATCTGTACACTCCGTGTGTTATGGCGAATGTTGTGATCTGACGGGAGGCTGGGTGTTAGTTCTAACTGGTGGTAGCCCCATTTCAGGTCCAGTTTACTTGAGACTTTGGATCCATTCCGCCCTGCAGGATTTCATTCCACTGTTGGAATGGATACCGCTCCCGTACGATGGCTTGGTTGGCCCGACGCATGTCTAAGCACAGTCCTTATCTCTGAGTTTGCTTTCGCACAACGACAACTGGGGCTGACCCACGGGGTCGGTCCGCTGACCTCTTCTTATAATGTCCATGTTTAACAGCTCTTTAATTTTGTTTTCCACAGGCCCCTCAGGTTAACGGTATTCCGCCGTAAGGGCTGAGCTACCGGCTGGATTTCGGGTTGATGTTGAAGACTGAGATTTGTTGGTGTTGAGCTTTCCTACACCCTGGAAGACGTCTGGATACTGTGATCGCATGGACTGTTTCAGGTCTTGCACTGCAGCTATGTCTGAGCCAATTTGCAACACTTCCAATTTTGTGGTGGTGTCCCTGCCTAACAGTGACTCCCCATGTCCCTGAATGACTGTGAATTCAGCTTGCTCGCTAGCGTTTCCGACCGTTACCTCACATTTAAAAGCCCCCTTTATGGGTAGTGGCTGGTTGGAGGAGTATGGGTATAGTTTCCAACCCCACCACATAAGACTGGCACTGGATTTTTTGCTTCTTTAACTTTTCCCATGTGCCCTCGTCCACTACGTAACATGTAGCTCCAGAGTCAATCAACATGTTCAGATGCACCCCTCCCAGGCACATATCCAAGCTGTTCTGCGCTGAGCCATCCTTAACCACAAAGGCGTATTCGGCTTGTTCTGTAACGTTATTAACTGTTTGTTTTTTAGACTTAAACATTTTTGAAAAGTGGTCTTTCCCATCACATTTATGGCACTCTTTTTCCCCTAGCGGGACAACTAGAGTCCTTGCCAAAGTGAAGGGTGTTGCCACATCTGTAGCAACGTTGCTCCAACTTACTTGTTTGCTTGGGGCCGTTTGTTTTTTCTTGAATTTTTCGCTCCCGCGTTTTTGCCATATGTGATTCACCGTCTCAGTCTTTCCCGTTGCAGCTCCCTCATGCGACGGAGAACATTTGTTGGCTCCACCCCGCTCACACAGCATCGCCACCTCCAAGGCACGTACAAGGGTGAGACCATTACCTTCCTCGAGCAGCTTTCGTCGCTTTTCGTCGCATCTCGTATCTGGTTGTCCATGTCCGCCCGAAATGCACAGTCCCTTCCCACTTGTCCTGAGGTCTCGTCCACTAGTGCTGTGCTGCTGCCTGTGTAAACTGCGTGATTGGACACTCTCGCCCGCGCAAATGTAACATTAACCTGGGCACAAAAGTTAGATCGTAGAGTTAACACTGGCGCGTCCGATAATCTCGCTGGTTCCACTGCTATCAGGTAAAGTCAATCAGAAATAGTCCTTGTTCCGCGCATGATGCAAAGTACAATAGGCCCTCCCTGCGTTGCAAGGTCGCCGCAAGGGATCTTCGTCCGACGATTGAGTCTGTTCTTACCGTCGGCATAGAGTTCGCAATTAGGGACGTTAGCCAGTCTACGTCCATCGCCGATCCTAGCGATAGCTCGGATCGAGAAGCAATTCGAACAATGAAAGTTTTCAGCTTTTGTCCAATCTTTTTATCTTTTTCCACGCGTAGTCGCCTCATACTCTTCGCCAATGTATTCGGTTGTAGCTGTTAATCGTTACTTTACTTTCAGGATTAAACCTCATGGAATTAAAACACACGAATTAAATCACACCACTCCGGACAGTTCAACCGGTGTAGTGTCCATCTTTCACTTATCAACTCTTCAATCTGGAGCGCCAAGTCCTTCCTGATGTGTCACTATAAACACTTCCTGAGGTCGCAACAATTAATATGTTTCCCACCATTATGCATGGTTGGTTTGACACTTAACTGTGAACGACGCGATCCGAAAACGGCACTTAATTCACGTACTTCTCTCGTCAGACTTGGTGGTAGGGAACCTCACCCCCGAGGATGAGAGGTTTAATCATAGAACCCAAGCAATGATGAGGAATTTATAATCTACACACGCAGAAACCCGGCCTTGAAAAAGAATTTGAAAGTTGGTTAATTTCAAGGTTGGTCATATGAACGATCACAGTTAACAATCATGCAATTTAATGACAAACGTGCGTGCACTCCTGAACGCAGTTCGCAGGCTTTTCTGCCTTAAACTCGACGCTTCAGTGAAACAACGTACCACTCCCTTTGACAAAGTATTTGTATTTATTCAAGTTATTCAAAAGTCCACACCTTGTTTTTTTTTCCGTGTCCTTTGTAAGTGTCGGTTCAGGGTTGCGGCTGAAACCTTCACTAAAACGAGACACAAAATATTTATTTTATAAAAGATAAATTCAATCTCCTGGTCTGAATATCAACCATTTCATGGCTGGATAGCCCTATCTTATAACTTAAAGTCAGAATCAAAATACCTCAAAATATAAAAACTGACCTTTCTACATTGATCATAACATCATGAAAGATCAAAGCCACAACATGACACCCTCTGATTCGTCTTTATATAATTAGCATCTCTCATCGCATGGTTTGTTCAAACAAATCAACAGAGGAAACTGCAGAAACACAAAATACACCAACTGCAGGCTGAATCGCTTTCATAGCCACAGCGCCGTCTTGGGGCCCCTCAGCCGCGCCTGCGCCCCTTTCAGTTTTTTCTTTTATTCCCTGCCAGGAGTGTCTTTACCTTTTCTCACGCGATTAAACCAACATTCAAACTTCGAACAAAAGATATGTTTCCAGACGGAAAGGACGAGGAAATTAAGTTCATCCAGAGAAAACTCCTCCCTTGACCTTGGCACGCTCTTAGTGCTGCCCTCTTATTGGACATTTCTAAATGACAGATCATTTAATAGAACCTACTGGACACAACAGTACACCAGAATAAGGTGTGGACATTCCAGCTGAATATCGAATAACGGTTCTTACGCTTGAAAAGGAAATAATCTGTAAATTAATATTATACAATTTTCTCCCATACTCGTCTAACAGAAACACAGAAGCCCAAATATTTTTCTTTCAATAAAATTAGCGTAAAACCCACCTG
>OLKM01002479.1:2500-10000 GCA_900291075.1 Melanogrammus aeglefinus
TAATACATGCACTATTTGCTCATTTTAACTGTTGGCCTATATCACGAAGTGGGGCTTACTCTTTGTATATCTATTTGAATGTTCAAGTGTATTTCATGCAGCCTAAAAGTTAAATGCAAGCTCCTTACAAAACCTACAATAGTTAGGCTATGATATATTTAAAATAAGTATGCCTCATTGTACTGCGAACAACACAACAAATAGAGGAAAGAATATGCAGACCAACTCCTAAAGTCCCAGTCACTTCGGGATTGACCCCGTATACGTGATGGACAGAATTCCCCTGAGAGCTGGTGAATTCCCGCGGGAGCAGCACACCTGGCCCGCAGGTCGACCGCTAATCTCCTCCAGGACTCCTGATTCAGCCTCCGAGGCCGCAACCCTGGAGGTCGTCTCTACTGATCTATAGATCCAATCGACCCCCCCCCCCCCTTCACCCTCCCACCAAGGGACAGGGATAAGATGGATCGCAGTTTTATCAATGTCTGAATTTTGATATTATAGATTGTTTATAAATTATACAGAGGATAGGGCGCGTGTTTTTAGTGCAGGAAAGATGTAAACAAGGCCTAACGTGTGAACAAGAAAAATGTTTTGCCCCGATTTTTAATATAATCCTCTGAAATATAGTTTGAGCAATGTATGATTTACAAACGATAATGATTAATTATTAGTAGGCCTACATTTTCTTAATTCGTCGAGTAATCCCTAAACCTTTAGCCTATAATGCACATTTAAAAGGCCTGCACCTCAAATAAATCGTCCAAAACCCTTGACCTCCGCGTTGAGTTCACTCGTTGTTCACAATGCGTTATCAATCAAGGTCTCATAAAGGAATCGTCCTATAGCCTACTAGAAGAGAGGAGGAAGCCATCACCCCGTCATTGAGTCCACATTATACAAGCAGCGAGATGTTTTGTCAGTTCTGCCCTCACGCAGTCACCCTGTAAATAATCGGGGGCGGGGGGGGGGGGGGGGGGGGGGGGGGGGGGGGGGGGGGCAGGGTGTTCAAGACCAGGCAGTGTACCTGAGAAACAACTTCAGCATGCAACCACTTGCGACGTATTCAATCTGCTGTTGAAGAGCGAGCAGAACCGCACCGTAATCCCGTCCACAGGCCTATGTGCATGCAGTCACCATCCAACCTTATTTCCTGCAGCGCTTACAGTATCATATGCTGCCCTGTCATTGCACGGAAAACAATCCTGAAATATGACGCTGCTAATGAAAGATGTTAATTGTTGAACATGGAGGTGGTTGTAAGGCGGAATAACACCGGGGAATAGGAATGCTTACGGCTGAAGAATAGTTGGGCCCTGGTAAGTCCGGTTGTTTTAAACTGAGCATTAGCTGAATTGTTGATGGAAAGACGAAAAGGCGTCAGGGGATATCCTGAGAGCTTTCTGGACGGGGATGACGGATGGTATCGAACTGATAGGCCGATACTAGCTCCTTGTCAAACCTCCCTGACAGGCCGTCAGGCCTTAACAGACTATGTTGACATAAGGGGTTATTGAGATGTTAAGTATATAAATTCATTTAATGAAATTAGGCTGAACATTCGTCATAGTAACCACCTTGGAAGAGTTACAATGTGAAATGTTGATTAATTGGTTATTGATTTAATTTATAATTATAGGGAAATGCTTGCATTGCAATGCCATTCTGTTAATATTCATGCTGCTTTTCCTCCAGGAAAAATAAAGCCATAATAATAATCATAATAATCATTGTAATAATATATAATTTAATACTATAATTATAACATAACGTTATAATACAAATAATATTTGTAAGAATCATATTCATAATAATAATAATAATAATAATAATCATAATAGGGAAGAAATATCAGTATACATATAGAAAAATCCAAAAAAAAAGGGAACGACATTCAATTCTAGGGCTATTTAGACGCGCGCTCCCGTGCGACTGGGAGCGCGCATTGTCTCGCTCGGGTCCGAGTGAGTGACGCAGAAACTCTCCGGTAACACCGGGGTCAACGTCAACCCCTCCGCCTCTCACCACGGTCCCGTGTGGGTGAGCTCTGCCAACCACGTGTGGCGGCAGACGGCCACTGGAGCACCGTTGAGAACACACTGCCTCCCTCATTACATCTGCAATAAGGAAGGCCGTGACCCTCACTGACTCCATACATTATGACCCATCCCGGCGCCAGCAGCTCCCACCAATAAGAACAAGTTAGAACCTAAAATAACCCGAGCAAACGTGGGTCTGTAGTGCTTGGGCCTCCATGGCAACCTGGCGACTAAATGCTGGTGCGTAAAATTCATCGTAAATTGTACATTTAGGGCCACATTTGAAGTCATCACCATGACTGTCGTTTTTGAAATTGTTTTCAGATTTCCGCCCAGTGGTCCACGTCCGTGGTCTCGACCAGTACGCAACGCAGCGAAATATTTAGCATAATAGTTGGTTACTGCAGCGTTATCTCCTCCTCCACGAGCTGTCAATCTCCGCCTAATTAAAAAATATGTCCCGCCCACTATGTTTGTTTGCCCACGGATTTTAACCGTCAGGCCTGGGTCGGTTTCCGTGTGTGTGTGTGTGTGTGTGTGTGTGTGTGTGTGTGTGTGTGTGTGTGTGTGTGTGTGTGTGTGTGTGTGTGTGTGTGTGTGTGTGTGTGTGTGTGTGTGTGTCGTGCGTGTGCGCGACGCGTGCGTGTGTGCGCGACGGTTAAGGGCGTAATTTCCCCTCACTGTGCCAAAATACTGGAACCACATCAAAACCTTGACAAAACAGTGTCACCAATAAGTGTATGAGTAAAATGGCGAGACAGAGAGCGAGCGAGCGAGCGCGCGCGCGCGCCGAGAGAGAGAGAGAGAGAGAGAGAGAGAGAGAGAGAGAGAGAGAGAGAGAGAGAGAGAGAGAGAGAGAGAGAGAGAGAGAGAGAGAGAGAGAGAGAGAGACGTTTCATGTGTATTTTTAAAGGTTTTGCCGGAGCCGGTGGAGAGCAGAGTCTAAGTTAAAGAAATGGATGAAGTATATGAAGATCAGGATGGTAGAATATCAGAAGAATATTTAGAATAATTATGTTCTGGTTATACGAGCCAACACACACTAACCTAAAACGGTTTCCCATGCCCCCGTTCACCTCTGTCCTAATCACCATCCACTACCTTTACTGTCCCCCCTGCTCTCTTTACTGCTCAATAGAGTTCTTAGCTTGAAGCTGAGAAAATAATCCATTTGTATGAGCCAATTATACTGCATCTAGAACGCCCACCTCTGTATTTCCTGCAATATACATAAAGGATCTGTTAATTTACTCACCTCAAACGTCCTGCCACACTGGGACCACCATCCTGTTATCTACAAATCCAGATCGGTGTGTTTCTATTGCCGGAGAAAGGCTACGGTCTGAATAGTTTTCAATGTGAGATGTGACACTGGCATGGAATAAAATACACATTTAATTGTGCTACAGAGGACTTTTCAACATTCGCGACTGCGGCGTCGTGGCTCTCTGCTGCCACCTGTCTGTCTCTGGAGGACTGCGTGAGGGATATCATCGTGTGTGGGAGTCTGCTGCAAGAAAGAAACAGGGGAATGCGCTGAGTAATGCTGAATAAGCGTGCTGCCTCTTCCGACCGAACAATATGTTGATGTCGTACTAATGTGGTGTATAACATAGTGTCCTCTTTGTCAATGCTGGACTGACTGGACATAACTGTGCCTGGAGGTCTTATGTGTGTGGGGCCAACTCGTTTTTTAATTAAGTTCAGCTAGCTTTACTTTAACGCCAACACACACATCCACACACACAGACAAACAGACACACAGACACACACACACACACACACACACACACACACACACACACACACAACACACACACACACACACACACACACACACACACACACACACACACACACACACACACACACACACACACACACGCACGCACAAACACACACACACAAACACACACACACACACACACGCACACAGACACACAGACACACACAGACACACACACACACACACACACACACACAACACACACACACACACACACACACACACACACACACACACACACACACACACACACACAATTAGTTGGCCAGTAAATTGACAATTCAAAGCATAGCTGTAATTTAATAATTTCTATTACATATTAACGGGGAAACAGTTTTTATGGGTAATTTATCAAGAGAGGACAACTTATCTCAGAAATTAAATATAAAACAGATGCAAACAAACTAGGCGTAAGTACTGCCTTAATAATATCATGCTGTCCATACAGATCGGTGTATCAAGAGTTAACATTGAAAGAGTTGATAGTTGCTTTGCAACTCCACACAGGATATCAAGGTTCTAACACAAATAACAATCCGGGCTAAGTAAACCAAAATAAAAGCGTGGTGGCAAAGTGTAGACTTAGCAAGATCAATTAGCACACGTTTTTCCTCCTCAATGACCAGACCAAGCCAAACATTTCAGCAACAAATATTTACACTTTAAATCGGTTCCACAGCACATTAATGCACTGTAACTGTCTCCCCTGGAATCACTAAAACATCCTCTATCAACATTATTAATCAAAATCACTTTGTTGTGCCGATTCTGTCCTAGCCTGCATGCGCCTGCCACAAAGGTAAACAATGGCAATTAAGCCTTGTGTTGACATTTTATGAAATACTCGTATGACAATGCACTAGTTAGTCCACAGAATCCCTATAATCTTACTGCAATCTCGTACAGCTCTCTCCACGCCTAAGGACTAGCTTGCACTCCTACCCACAGTACTAGCTAACACAGTGTTTACCGAGAGACACGTCCCAGCAAAATCACCCCTAACCACAAGGCCCCCATCAGCAGGACTGTGATCTCTGTATATATGGCCCTACTGTCCCATTGATTAAGGACAGGATTCTCCACTCGGAGCCGTTAAACGAGGACAACCCTTCTCAGGCAGTAGCTGGCAAGCGTTGTCTGGGAAGGTGACAACTTTTCCCAGAAGGCTGCACATTGAAATCAGAGCAGAAAGCAGGGGAAACACGTTGCATCGATTGGTCGGTTTGAGAGATAAACCCTCAAACTGGGATCCGAATCACAGGCGTCTGTCAGCTGTCGCCCCCGGCAAGGCAGCGGATAAAAGGAAGCGCCTAATTTTATATACAAATAAAAGGAAATGAGACAATGGCAGGACACAAGCACAGCACATGTTCGAAGAAGAGCGGTAATCCTGTGGTTCATAATGCTCTACATTCAGCGTCTTTACCGCCCGTCAATATTAGAGTCTGGCTATATATACACCAACGCCTGTTGATTCCCATTTGGAAAGCAGATGTCCCTGTGAGGGTGACGACCCCGTGATACGCATGTTAGAACACGGTGGGATGTGCCTCTATTTTATAATTCATTCCATCGTTGTGGGCGAACCTGACGTCACATGAGAAACAGTTCTCTGTTACATCGCCAGTGATGTTTGTGTGTTGCTTCGATCTCGTCTTATGCGCTGTCGTAGACGACAAGGATCAGTTCTTGTTTTCACACAGGTATTCAACTTTTTGACCTGCAGATTTATTGGAGCCGGGCAATTTGCTGGACAATTGTGGAAGAGAGGCGATAGCACATTGCCTCAAACCTATCACGTAACATCAGTCATTCACCGGGTTGCACACAGAGAAGGGGATTCATTCATGGACACCTGATATATTCGTACACGTATCCTTACACCTTGTAGACAGCAACCTGCCTCTTGAGCTCACCACAGCTCGTGAGGAAGAACAGGACCCCCTCACAACCAATTTGGGCAGTGCAGGAGTACAGCTTGTCCAAACCAGGAGGGCCAAAATAATTGCCTTTCAATTGATTTTCCTAGATCTTTGCAAACTCACTTGTCAGGGAGAGCCACACATTGGGGAAAACAGGATTACTCTCTATGGAAACACCTGGGAGTAGCACGTGCTCGCGAGACAGGAAAATTATCCCGGGTAGCTGGCGCACATAATGAGGCTGCTGCTATATTTATATTTGTCTTTGGCAAGAGAACCGCGCAGCCATTCCACGTCTCACGGCCAGGCTGTTCTTTCTTCTTCCCTCTCCCTGTATAACTATGTCTTACCCGATAGTCAGGCTGAATGTTTACAATGGGACGGTTCTAACCGGGTCACTCTAAGTTTCAAAGTCCCACAGGATTTGAACGAAGGAGATAGCCGACAACTGCAGGATCTCTTCCATACAAGTACATCATTTTTTTTTTTTAAATCCTGTACTTTTATATAATTTTTCCGTCAAGTTGGTATTTCAGCAACCACGCTTTAGAGTGACAGCCATTGTGCTCGGGCATGTGTGGGAATATGTGAAACACAAACCGAAGAACCCTTTCAAAACACGTTCTTGGGAAAATCAGTGGCCAGCCGTCATCGACTGAGGCCCGGGGTTTCTCCATAAGACCTGGCAGCCCGCCAGCGCCTGATATACCCATGATTCCCATCCGATGATGCCTGTCTGACCCCCCCCCCCCCCCCCCATCCCCCTCCTGGTCACCAGGTCACATGTAGGCCGTAGGGTAGGGGGAACTGGGATGGAGGGGGGGCTTCTGTTTGACGCCATCGGGCCCGGTTCCAGACCCAGCCAGGGACTCTGTTTTTCAACTACCGCCCTCTACCCACTGACGGACGGGGGTGGGGGTGGGGGTGGGGGTGGGGGTGGGGTGGGGGGGGTTCCGACAGACTCCCCACCCCCGGTTCACCTCAGATCTTTCTTCTCAGTCCAGCCTATCGGTCTGTACGCATCGTGCTGACATCAAAAGATGACCGCCGTCGCAGGAGACGAGAGGGCCCGAGGTGACGGCCAAGGGCAGGGAGGTAGCAGCAGAGAGGAGACGGAGGGAGAGATACGAGAGCCCGGGCCCCGAGGGGCAGTGGAGCTCTCTGAGTGTGTTATCGCTCTGTGATTGTGGGTCACAGGCGCGGGTCAGGGAGGTGTGAGGTGCCTGGGCTGGCTGGGCTCAGACCAGAGGCTGCTTGGGATAGGTGTGGAGCCACAGGAAAGCTGTGCGGAGGAGATAACAGTGATATGTGTGTGTGTGTGTGTGTGTGTGTGTGTGTGTGTGTGTGTGTGTGTGTGTGTGTGTGTGTGTGTGTGTGTGTGTGTGTGTGTGTGTGTGTGTGTGTGTGTGTGTGTGTGTGTGTGTGTGTGTGTGTGTGTGTGTGTGTGTGGGGGGTTAATGTGTGGTGTGTGAGTGGTGTGTGTGTGTGTGTGTGTGTGTGTGTGTGTTGTGTGGTGTGTGTGTGTGTGTGTGTGTGTGTGTGTGTGTGTGTGTGTGTGTGTGTGTGTGTGTGTGTGTGTGTGTGTGTGTGTGTATGTGTGTGTGTGTGTGTGTGTGTGTACATTTGACTGTGGTCGGTGTGTAATTGTCTGCGTGTGAATGGAAGTGCACAGGTTGAAATGCTTCAAGGGGTGTAAGTGAGTATATGGAATGTGCACATGTAGTTGTGTCTGTATGTGTGTGTATTTTTAATC
>OLKM01002479.1:24719-27219 GCA_900291075.1 Melanogrammus aeglefinus
CGTGTGCGAGTGCCTGTGTGTGTGTGTGTGCAAGTTTGTGTGTGTGTGTGTATGTGTACATGCGTGAATGTGTGTGTGTCTGTGTGTTTGTGTGTGCATGTGTGCATGTGTGCATGTGTGCATATGTGCATGTGTGCATGCGTTTGTGCATGTGTGTGTGTGTGGGTGTGTGTGTGTGTGTGTGTGCGTGTGTGTGTGGGTGTGGGCTTGGTTGTGCAAAAGTGATGTCCGCCACTGTGGCAATTTTAATTTAATTCACTCGGAAAATTGTGTTGCGTCTTCTTCTCCTTGTAGCCAGTAACAGGCGGTCAGTTCAGAACAATCTCATCCAGATACACACAAGAGGCTCCAAGAGCACAGCAGGTGCTGCCCCTAGTGGCCAGTCTATGGACGTGGACATAACCGGCAACAGCCAAGAAGCAGTTGGTACCTGCAGCATATATGTGAAGCCACTGCCCAAGCAGCACTCTGAGGCCAGATCATACATTAAACCTGCTCAGGGAAACTTTATTTATAAGGACCGTGGCGGACAGTTGAGCCTGGCTGCAAAAAGCCTCGGCCATGACACCTCAACCATCCACCAGCGCTCTGATGCTAGATCGAACACACAACCTGCTGTTGGGACCTTCAGGGACGAGGACAGCGCAATGCAGTGGAGCCACGACCAGGTCCCCTCAACCAGCGTCCTGGACTCCGGAATAGAATCAACGTCCTACATAAGACCTGCCCGAGGAAACTTAATGCATAGTACAAGGCCTGCAAGCACCAGCCTCCACCAGCTCTCCAACCCCATACTCAACACAGGCTTTCACCCCTGTGGGGTTTGGGGGAACCACAAAGCAATGCTCGGGATGGACATGGAATGGGTGCCGTACAGCAACAAGGCTACAGGAACTCCGGGTTCTCTGGTCCCCGCAGTGCATCCCAACGACACCTCCGTCACCAAGGCAACCACCCATGTGGCTGACATGGAACTGGCGCCATACTACACGAGGTCTAAAGGAACTCCAGGCCCATCGGGCTGCTCCAAGGCGAGCCCAGGTTCTCGGGTCCCCTCGGTGCAGCCCGGCCACGCCTCCGTCACCAAGGCGACCATCAACGGGATGGACATGGACTGGGTGCCGTACAACGGGAAGACTGCAGGAACTCCGGGCTTCCCCCCGTCGGGCGGCTCCGAGGCAAACCCCGGTTCTCTGGTCCTCTCAGTGAAGCCCCGCCATACCTCCGTCACCAAGGCGACCACCGGGACACCGTCCGCCAAGAGGCACCTGGAGGAGGGCCTGAGTGAGGGCAGGCGCTCGGGTTCTGAGCCTACAGCCAAGCGGAAACAGGGCCGACCAGGGGTCTCTGGTCTCAGTGGTGCAGTGCGATCACAACCCCCGTCGCCAAGGCAACCGCCCGGACGGTAGAGCTCGAAGACACACATGCCCAACATGGGCTTAGCTAAGACCACTGAGTAGCATTTTTCCACCTGCCAACAAGTGTAAATTGTGTAAAGACAAGCAAACAAATAAATGAAAAGCACTGTTTAATGGTTGCTTTATATGACACGCAGTTAATTCTCCCGATCGGCTAACTTTTAGAAGACGTCTTGGCGTTGCCTGTAAGAGAAAGTAATGCTAGATATGATTATACAACCAAGCACATGCATGTACCCACAACACACGCACACACACCTACACACACACACACACACACACACACACACACACACACACACACACACACACACACACACACACACACACACACACACACACACACACACACACACACACACACACACACACACACACACACACACACACACACACACACAGAATGGACCCAATACAAGACCGTTTCTAAAACAGTGTCCTTCCTGGACAGGCCACAAAACTGCGTGAATCCATAACCAAGACAACGGACATAACAATGCATTCTGTACAGCAGACACAAAAAGACTACCACTGACCATATACTTGCGACTCCGCTTCTAATGGACAAACCAATATTGTTAGGGGTCCCTCTCATTCAGACTGCTAGTCTGTGGTCCGTCAAACAGGTGCTGCGTGCACAAAAAGAGCAGCATTCCTCCGGCGCTGGGATCACTGATGAGGTGACGAAGTGCAGGGAGGAAAAAGGGGGATCCGTCCTTGCAGTCTTCCATCCCACTAAAACGACGTCCCTGCTTTGAGGCAATAATTCAACGCATGCACACCAAACAGACACACACAACAAAAAGGACACACACACACGTGTGCATAGAAGTCCATGCACACACATGCACAAACAGTTCCACGGGCGTACGTACGTACAGAAAAACACATGCACAAACGCACACACACACACACACACACGCACAAACACACATATTACACATGTGAACACACACACACACAAATGCACGTACACACCCCCACACACACACACACAGGGGTGCACAGAGCAACGCCACTTCCTCACTCACTGGCTCAGTCACTAATTCACTCACAAGCACACCTATTTAGGGAGGTGGGGG
>OLKM01002479.1:32219-40595 GCA_900291075.1 Melanogrammus aeglefinus
CAGAGGAAAAAAAATTAAATAAAACAGTCAATAACAGGAACTCAATCATAACTGCCCTGGTTTCCGGTAAAGCTATGCACTCAAGGGGGGGGGGGGGGGGGCTGGTCGGGGGGGGGGGGGGGGGGAAGGTAGGGGGTCTCAACATAGTCTGACAGAGTCTGGCTCGCTGAGAGATGGGCTGGCAGCGACCGGAGCAGACCTCCACCACAGAATGCAGAGCGTTTTACTCTGTTGCTGGGGACCACACTCATTTGTAGCTCATTTAAATGTGAGGTTTGACTTTGTGTTCAGCTGTGGAGGAGGGAGGAGAAAGGGAGGGAAAGAAACGGGTGCCCAGAAACGTTGGCCCGCCGCTGGCTAGCCAAAGAAAGCATCGAACCCCCGCAACTCGAGTCAGGTTAGCGCGCCACGTGAAGTGTGTGTTATTATTATTTGTATTATTATTGGGATTTGATTTATCCTGTGTTTGTTTTCGCCGGGACAGCAGGACGCACGTAGCTGCGATCGAGATCTGAAACAAAACCTGTCTGCACTTTGGATCCACTGTTGAGGGAATTGAAATGAAAGACCTTAACATCTTGGCCTTAACGCCGTGCGATTTATGTGCAGACATAAATCACGTTTTCCTCTCATGAAACGCAAATGGATTGCAAGAAAACGGCCCGTGTGCATCAACCAATGACAAACATTGACAAACAAAAACAGAATCATAATCATAGTATAAAAGTATGTAAAAAAAAAAAAGTAAAAATAAATAGAAATAACTAGCAATAAGTATAGCAGAAGTGGCAGTGGTACCGGTTGATTGTAATGCAAAAATGTTGAAAAAAACAAATGAAACCAATAAACCAATGAATGTGCACGATAACAGTCTATGGTCGAACGAACCCGGTACCTCAAACCCTTTGACATCAGCCACCATGTCAGCACTCTGTCGGAGAAACACTGATATCCCTGAAGGCGCTGCAGTGGTACCAATGTACTTGCGGTGTAAATAAATGTGTATGTATTTGGAGTTATTTGGTCACTGGCAGCAGAAAACCTCCAGAGTGACAATAAGGCAGGCAGGGCCCTTTGCACGCCTGGATTCCACCGACCATGTCATCACCTCAGCCCTGTTTAGTCTAAGTGTCACTGTCTATCAGCTCACCGTCGCACAGAAATATTCCATACTTTACCAAAGAAGAAGAAGAAGATGGTTTTAGGAAAATATAATCCAGAAGGAAAGGAGGGAGAGACGTTCTTTCACTTGCGATATTCTATAGAAAGGGGGGAAAAAAAACGGGAGAATTTTAACAGGGTATGTCGACAAAAGCTGGCGATTTGTATAATATCAAATCAAAACTTCAGTGGGACAGGGTTGTTGACTCAACATAACATTGATTTCCGTTGTTACTTTGCTTCGAATGGTCCCACAATAAATAACTTCTAATAAAACACCACATGTTGCACGATGTGTCAAAATATTTATATTTCGCGGTCTCATATCGCTTGAGACATCCAGAGACATGTATAGCAGAGCGTAACCAAATTCAGAGTTACTGTGAGCTAACAAAGGACACAGGCCCACTGGCCTCCAGACGTTCTTTCCTGCCACTTCCTGCTAGTCATTAGCGCTGAGATAAGGGATGTCATCTAAGCGCCCCCCGCTGGCCAACATGCACCCTGCAGCAAGGAGCTCAAAATGCATTAGCTCTCCACCCATCCTGCAGTCTAGCACCTCATAAACCGAGTTTTCCTCATCTCTTCACCTTGTGGGAAATGTTGGATCTGTGAAGTGTAGATTTGTGTCAAGTCTTACTGTCGTCTTCGTGTCTATTCAACACCATTTACTGTTGAGCCAAAAACAAAACAAGCAAGGACGTGTAAACACGTATGCGCTCACGCACGCACACACAAACACACACACATGGACACGCACACACACACACACACATGCACGTGCACACGCACGCACACACATGCACGCGCGCACGCACGCACACACACACACACACACACACACACACACACACACACACACACACACACACACACACACACACACACACACACACACACACACACACACACAAACACACATTCAAATGCATGTTGGCTACAGCCACACTCACGTACACATTACCACATTACCTGTAGTAGGATATACACACGGCCATAGACTCACACACATATACACACAGATAGCCCCAAAACATTTTTGTCTCACATACTCTTTCCTGCCCTCTCCTGACTTCAGGTCTAATTGAATAAGCAGCAACCCAGTGGAGCCCCTCTCTGAGGGACCGGGACGTGATCTCAGACAGAGAGTCCCCCAAGAGAGCCAGAGAGAGAGAGAGAGAGAGAGAGAGAGAGAGAGAGAGAGAGAGAGAGAGAGAGAGAGAGAGGAGAGAGAGAGAGAGAGAGAGAGAGAGAGAGAGAGAGAGAGAGAGGGAGGGAGAGAGAAGAGAGAGAGAGAGAGAGAGAGAGAGAGAGAGAGAGAGGGAGAGAGAGAGAGAGAGAGAGAGAGAGAGAGAGAGAGAGAGAGAGAGAGAGAGAGAGAGAGAGAGAGAGAGAGAGAGAGAGAGAGAGAGAGAGAGAGAGAGAGAGAGAGAGAGAGAGAGAGAGAGAGAGAGAGAGAGAGAGAGAGAGAGAGAGAGAGAGAGAGAGAGAGAGAGAGAGAGTCATTTCCTGCTGGCTCCTCAAGCATGCAAGAGAGGCCACACACACCACAGCAGAAATAACGAAAAACAAAAAAAAAGTAATTTATGTGCCTCTCAAATCAGGCATTGGCTGAGTCCTGTAGGTTTTTTCTGTCTTAAGAAACACAGCTGTTAATTTCCCCCCCCCCCCCGCCGAATCCGCACTCCGCCAATGCACCCCCAGACCCCTGCCTGCACCCCACCGCCCTGACCCCCTTTCCTGAGTCAAGCGGAGCAGGGGTCATCAATTACCTCAAACTATGTTGACGTTCTCGGGAGAACGGCCTCAAACAGACCGATACGCTCAGTGGTTGATCCTGGATCACTGTTTATTTCCCTCCATCATATAACGATACAGTGGTAAAACAGGGCACCCAAAGACATCTGAATTCTGCTTTTAAGTGTGTCTGTGTGTGTGTGTGTGTGTGTGTGTGCGTTTGTGTGTTTGTGTGTGTGTGTTTGAGTGGAACAGAAAACGCGTGTTTGTGCAAGCTTGTGTGTGTGTGTGTGTGTGTGTGTGTGTGTGTGTGTGTGTGTGTGTGTGTGTGTGTGTGTGTGTGTGTGTGTGTGTGTGTGTGTGTGTGTGTGTGTGTGTGTGTGTGTGTGTGTGTGTGTGTGTGCAGGTGTGCGCACACTCCTAAAACAGATTTTTAAATACATATTTCTGTATTTTGCACAACGTTTTTTGCGCTGCAATCAACCGTGGCTGGTCCCACCACCCAATTCTGCTACTTTACTTTTTAACTTAATTTGACTTATTTCCATTTTTATTATCCTATTTACTTTATCTTGTATTGTTGCTGCTACGTTGAGGTGTAGGGCTGGTGAGGAACCAAGCCTATTATATGTACTTTTGTGCGCAATTAGATGTAGCCTAATAAAAAACACATTCTGAACCGGAATCTGATTCCGATTCAATATCGTAACGTTGGCTCCTTATTTCCCTTTAAAATCAAAAAAAGGCCACGGCGAATTATGAAACCGTGTTTTCGCAGTGGTTCAGGGGTTCAGAGCGTCGCTCCAACACCGCACCTTTTATCACACGGCTCAGCGATCCTGGGAAGGGGAAGCACATGGCCAGGTGAAACACGAGCGATTTCACTTTAGCTGCGGTTACCCTTTCGCCGCTTCCACCTTTGCGTCTCGCAAACGAACCCATCCAATGAGCCGATCTCCGGCCACTCTCTTCTACGGAATCATCATTTGGTTACACACGCAGAGGATTGGTCTTTCGGCTCAGATGTTTGCTTTCTCTTTGATCCGCAAGGGGCCCTACTAGTTTACTACAGTCTGTCTTTCTCTCTCTCCTATTCCAGTGGCCTGGTTGGTTTCTGGCTTCTCCCCTCTGTGGTGGGTTGTGTAGTTTCCCTCCCCTGAAGCCAGGAACATTAGTATGTCATCATTTCACAAGACCAACCATCGCTGTCAAAGTCCCAGGAAGGGAGGAAGAGTATTAAGATACCTTTATTTCCTGGTGGACGAGGGCTTAGGCGCCACCCACACACACCACACACACACACACACACACACACACACACACACAACACACACACACACACACACACACACACACACACACACACACACACACACAAACGCACGCACGCATGCACACACACGCACACGCATACATGCACAAACAAGCATGCACCCACTCACACACGCACAGACACGCATACGCACACACACACACGCGGGCGTGCACCCCATTGGCATATAAAATGGAGACACAACCCAGAGGACTGCTTTGGGATCTGTCTAAACAGAGGCTAAGTACACTGCTTTGGATGTGGATTCTCTAAGAAAATAATGACAAAGCCACTGATGGAAACGCAGTTTCCTCGAAGGACAGTTCAATTGAAAAGAAGCAGTGTGCTGTCACGGTATAATACAAATTGCAGACTAATTCTTTTCATAATCTCTTCCATTTCTCCGTGCTTTCTTTGATGCAGACTTTCGCTTCAGGGTTTTGTAGCATAAAACGAGTATGTTACTGAAACTACTGAAATGATTCCCCCTTAAAATAAAAAGGGCTTATTGGCCCGGAGATGGAAGCCCTCAGTCCGGGTTCCAACTCTCCTCCATTTCACTTCATCTCATCTATCTTTATGAGTGATGTCTGAAAACAGTTAGACGGAGCACATGCTATTTAAAGCTTCGCTAGGCTCCGTGCGCTGGAACCCTACAGCAGTGAAGGGAGCCACGCTAGAAAGGTTTCTGATAAAGTTCACCCAGGTAAATCACTTCTCCACCTGTCGTCACCTGAAGAGGTGATATTATTGAAAGCAGCCGATGTGTGTGTGTGTGTGTGTGTGTGTAACACGCGAGGGCTCTGACCTACGTCGCTTTCCAAATTGGGCCTTTGGTGAATTTTAAATCGTTTTTATGGCGTATCTATCATCCATGATGTCTAGGTGATATTTCATACGTCCATATCTCATTCCGGACATTTATTGATACCTTACCGGGTTGTCTGAAAATATGAATCCAGGGCTTTTAAAAGGTGTGGTAAGTAAGACTCAAGATACACTG
The DNA here is from genome assembly GCA_900291075.1 of Melanogrammus aeglefinus. Classification (NCBI taxonomy): domain Eukaryota; kingdom Metazoa; phylum Chordata; class Actinopteri; order Gadiformes; family Gadidae; genus Melanogrammus; species Melanogrammus aeglefinus. The sequence continues at coordinate 37,433 of OLKM01002479.1, forward strand.
GTGTGCTCTCCACCTACTCCTGACTTTTGTCATCATTTAGTAACCTGATGGTTGCAGGGATAAAAGAGTGGGAGTACCTCATTGTTCTTGTCCTGATTGAACAGTAGCGCCGCCCTGAAGGCATTAGTTTAAATTCTTTACTGAGGACATGGTCAGGCTGACTGATAATGCATTTAGCTTTCTGGACTGCTTGTTTGTTCCACAATGAACTTATGCTCTTGAGCTATACTATACTATACTATATACTATACTATACTATACTATACTATACTATACTATACTATACTATACTATACTATACTATACTATACTATACTATACTATACCATACCAACCTGTTAACTTATGATGCTATACTTTACTATCCTATTCTTTGACGTTATACTTTAACAGTAAACTAATATAAGCGTCCAGATCTCTCCGAGCTTTTGCCAGGGAGGTAACAAAGTGTCCAGCCCTGGCCCCTCTCAGCTTTACCCAGTGAGCTGCAGCCTCTCACGCAGCCGCGACACACGGAGTTCTGGATCTCCAGGCTTTACAGGCTTTCCCTGCCAGGCCAGGAGACTTGCTGACTCCACACTCTCATCTCTCTCTATCCTTCCCCATATACACTGCTCCTCCTCCGCCTGCTTATTCGCCTCATTCTTCTCCACCTCCTCCACCTCTTCATATATTTATCCTCCTCCTCCTTCTCCTGCTCCTCCTCCTCTTCCTCATTCTCCTTCTATCTCTCTTACTCCTCCTCCTCCTTCTCCTCCTTCTGCTCCTCCTTTTAGTCCTCCTCCTCCTCCTTCTCCTTCTCCTCCTTCTCTTGCTCCTTCCCTTTCACCTACTCTTCCTCCTCCTCCTTTTCTTCCATCTCCTCCTCCTCCTCCTCCTCCTCCTCCTCCCCCTCCTTCTCCTTCTCCTCCTTCTCCTCCACCTCCTTCTCATCCACCTCCTCCCCCTTCTCCCCCTTCTCCCCCTCCTCCCGCTCCTCCCAGGTCGTGCTCACACGTTGCAGCCCTGCGGCTGTGCCACCTCGGAGGTACTCCAGACCACCAAGGCCCCGACAGCTGTTCCAAGATTGGCCCCGCGAAGGGGGCCCTCTGCCTGGGAAGAGGCAGAGGCAAAAGGAGAGGTGGTGGCTGGCGTGGGTGGAGGAATGGTGCTGACAGTGGCTAAGCGGTGGGGATTTTTTTTCTTTCTTTTTTTTACACTTGGGTCCAAGATTTGTAAAAAAAAAAAAAAAAAAAAAAAATGCGAAAGTGAGGCATGATTAAATGTGACCTGACTTTGACGTTCATAAAAGGCAGCGACGCCGTTGGGAGTTTTGGATCTGTGTGGGACGACGACCCATGCAAGGGTCTCAGGCCCCATCACTGGACCTCCACCATTATACGCCTCTGATTTGTTGACAACCAACGAAACGTTAACCAGAAGTACCAGAGAAATAGTAATGTCTTCATTTAACGTTAGATTTTTTTTCTTCCTCTCCGTTCATGGGAAGGGATATTGGGTCCGCATGGGCAGTATGTTCTTGCGCTCTTTTGTTTCACAGCTACTTGGCAGTTTCTCATGCCATGCCACTGTAATTTCCCCCAGTAAGCTTGAGTGTAACATGAGAAGTTGGTTTTGACACAGAGAAAACGGCCCATATTGGCCTTATAATAAAATGTAATTACGTTTTTCTAGAGTTTTCGCAAAGCTGCAGTCGCCCTCTGCTGGAGGAATGGCGCCACTGTTCGCTACTCTAACAACTGAAGGGCGATTCCAGTTATAGCTCGAGAGTTATAGCCTAGCAGAAAATCCCACCGCATCCATCTTCATCATGGTATCTATTTTCGACCCAATGCAGCACGGGTGGTCCGCTTTTTACAATGTCGACAGCAGGTCTTGCCGAACGCGGCGGGAAACGCATTCGTCCAATCTTAGGTTGTAATAAAAAAAAAAGTATATATATAAAAGTATCAGTTTTGGGGTCAGTCTGTCAACATCTCATCAGAGCCAGCCGGGCAGAATATAAATCCTGCAAAGACTGAAGTCTAAAACGGTCGGCCTCTGGCAGAACACTGTATTCTCTGTGTGCTGTAAATTGCTGCCATTGTGAAATGATGGAGTAGCCCTAACGCAGCACGTCGTCGGGTTCTATTCTGGACAAGTGGCCCCTGTCTGTGAGACGTTTGAGGGGGCCGCCCTCAGGTGGGTTCACAGAGGACGAGGTGAGGGAACAGGGTGAGGGTTGGGGTCGCCGTGTTACGAGAGACTCCTGGATTCAGTTAAAGGCTCAGATAGCTATACGTGTTGGTGTGTTGGGAAAAAAAAACACAACAAAGATCTCTTGCTTGATCTTACTTCAGCGTTCTGAGCTTCGAGTCAGCGTCTCTGGTGAAATGAAGAGTCGACGCGGGCAGTAGTGTCCTTGAGCAAGGCGCCTTGGATAAAAGCGTCGGCAAAATCCCCTAAATCTAAATGTGCCGTTGTAATGTAGTGGTGTGGTGTATCAACAACACACACTCAGCACATCTGGATGCCTCTTCCATGGGTCTAGGGCCTTCTGTTTTACTTAAGGACACGAGGCTCAGCCAATAGCTATGAAGCAATGATTGCAAACTGTACCATGTTGAACATCATACAAATATTGAAAATAGTAAATATGTACGAAAAGACCAACGCCCTGCTTAAGAAGAGAGTGAATCCGATGGAGTCTGTTGAGCCTGTGGGTAAGTACCTTTTTTAATTTGTCTCCCTGTCCCATGTTCCTTGGTGACATGAAGGTCATCAGTATTCATCCCTTCAACCCCCCCCCCCCCTTCCCAGAAAACAACAACAGACAGCGAAACAGCAATGAGGCTCAGGCACTTTGATGGGAAATACACCGCACACACACATCTCAGGTCACATCTGATGGACGCATCCGAGGCCGAGACAAAGGGCCTTGAAGCCGAGGCCTAAATTTGGGAGAGCAGGGTGGGGAATTGGGGAGGGGGTGGCTAGGGAAAGGGGTGCAGTTGGTCCCACAATGTTTGTGTAGGGTGTTCAAGACTCTTGACAGCCACAGGATGTGTGTGTGGGCCATTGTGTGTTTGTCACACCGAGCCGTACCACAGAATGACAGCTTCCTACTGCCCCACTAACCTCCATGGCCACCCATGCACTGAATAACACACGTTCACACACACAC